>JAGGAU010008494.1:0-19062 GCA_017657275.1 Termitomyces sp. T108 | reverse complement strand
GAGGGTGTTGTTCTGTATGTGCAGTATATAAGTGTCAGAGGAACAATGGTTGATTGTGATATGATGGACAGTGTGAAAGGTATAAATGAAGGTAAAAAGAGAGAAAGAGATATTGGCCACCCTGACGCGCGAGGTTGTCGGTGATTGCACCGAGTGATTCACATGTTGAAATACTTTGCTCTCAATGGCAAAAGACCAGTTCACTGTATATACTACAATTGTAGAAGTTGACAAGACTCCATTACAACAAGTTAACAATGTATATCCGAAGAACAAAGCCATTGAATCTATCTATCATTGAGTATTTTTGTCTGCAGAATTTTCCAAAGACTTGTTATCATTGTTTGTTTTCAAGACCCTCGCTTGAGCTTCAACAACATATTTACGTGTCTCGAGCCCTCCCTCATACCCAAACCATGTGAAACGGTTACAATGAGGACCACGCAAGAGAAGGATCAATAATTGCCATCCATACAAACCCATGTTAAGTGCGGCTCCTGCTCTCCAACCATACATAACAAATACCTTGGTACCAACAGATGTACCAAGAACTTGACCAACAAAGATCTATCATGGAATTCATTGGCATGACCCCAATGAAGAAAATGAGTTGCCTACTGAGAGTATCATGATGGCATTAAGTCTTGCCCGCGCTGCTACAGAGATCCTGCAAAAGTAATATTAGAATTTGGATAAGAAAATAGCGTGCTTACTTACCCAAAAACCGCAGTTGAGAGAGAGACTTGTAGCATTTGCCGAAAAACATCTAGTCCGAACGTTGCGATGATTACAGCACCAATATTGATACCACCAGCACCAGTTTGTATGGTCTGGAAGAAAATAAGGCATATGATTGCTATGAGGGATGCACACCATGGAATGAGCAAGTCAATAGCTCTTCCAACCCAAGGGCCCATAGCCACACCAAACATGCCAACTAGACCAAACAAACCAATTACCAGTCTGTATGGCTTCTCAGAAATACTCTTTAGGAAAAGAAACAGAGAAGCCTACGTTGAGTAGTGATATGGGGGTCCTCCCAGAAGAAACGTCAAAGTCACCCAGAAATTACTAAAGCAGGCACTTGAACCAAAATTGATTAACGACGCCTGGATTAGTAACGGTTCTGTGACACAGAACTTTGCCATTGTCCAGAGAATAACCCAATAAGTTAAATCCTTATTCTTAGAAGGATAGTCAGGAAGCATCAAGTACATTCCGAGCAGTACAACAGCCTGAGTTCCAATTGCCATGTAATATACGACCCGCCAGGTCGTAAAGTTTGCAATGACTCCTGCCAAGACTCTTGCAATGAGAATGCCAAAAAGAAGGCCTGAAAGGACAACTGAGATGGCGGAAGCACGTTTTTCAGCTGGAGCCAAGTCTGCAGCTAATGGTAAAAGAATTTGGGGGGCAACAGAGGCCATCCCGACGAAAAAAGACAAAACCTCGAATGCAACTAGATTGTTTGTGATAGCAAGACCAATAGTCAGAGCCATGGACAGAGTTGTCAGAAGGATAAGAAGTTGCCGTCTACGGACTAGGTCGCCGAGGGGTGATATAAGGAGAAGG
Source organism: Termitomyces sp. T108 (assembly GCA_017657275.1). NCBI lineage: Eukaryota > Fungi > Basidiomycota > Agaricomycetes > Agaricales > Lyophyllaceae > Termitomyces > Termitomyces sp. T108. The sequence goes on along the minus strand of JAGGAU010008494.1, from coordinate 17,490 downwards.
CCAGTAGCATAACTTTATAATATAATCAATGTAACTTATGTCTCAGTTGATTATGAGATAAAACTGACCCAGCTTGTATCAGAGTAGGAATTCTGCAACAGATGAGTATGCACCTTCTAAAAGCTTGAGCAGCAGACGGACCTAGAAACTTCGTTGTAGGACACGTCAAATGATTCGGAGAATTGGACTGCCAGTGTAATAAGCACAATACACTCATCAAAAGTTCGATGAGGCAAACGAAGAGGCTCACTGAGCAAAGGTTGGCAATAATAGAGGTTGGCAACCACTAGGCCACATTATATCAGCGCTACTAGTCTCGATTACAAAGTGATCAAGACCTACCAAAAGTGCTCGCAAATCCAAATGAGACGTTCAAAGCCAAACCAAAGTGAAAAGGCTTGGTGGGGTTATAACGGAGTCGTTGTGGTATCGGGAGGAAGCCAAAGTCATAGACAGATAGTTGATGAGTAATGCCTGGTTCATTCTGCTCTGCGCTAGAGCTCGTTGTTGCAGTAGTTGGTGACTCAGGCATCGTGGGATGTCGTGAAAGATATCGGTATATCAATCACATCATCGAATTGAGCGAATCGAGTCAAAGATCAAACTTCAGCTTAAACTCTCACACTCTGTCAATTCACGCTCCTCTGCCATGACATTTTTAGACATCAGTGAATGTTAACGAATTGCGGCTGGTTCGGCATTCAGACCGTTAACCAGCGGAGCCCTGTCGGACAGAACTCGGGCCTGGATATGCAACGGCCGGTAAATATGTCCATATCGTATTCCTCCGGATTCAAGTTCTATCAAAGGTCTTTTGCTATGCTATACTTATGTCTAGTATATTCGTTCGCCTCGAGTTGCATATTTGTGAGACCAGAAACAAGTCAAAGTTGTATTAATTTACCATTCCAGTTTCGTAGCTGTCTGTCTGAATTTCAATACTTTTACAAGAAAGAAACTTTGGGGAGATATTTTTGAACATATTACAAAGCGGCCGCAGTAGTGTTTGCAAATTTCTTACATACTGAATGCGATACCGATGGATTGTTCTCCATGTCAATGGACCAGAGATGAAATCAATTTCTTAGAAACTGTAATTTTTAGGTCTCATGAATCTGTTCCGTGGTCTTCCTAGGTCTTGCGTGTTTTTTTTTTGTAGTTGGAACTGATTCACGATGTAAGTTTGATTGGGAATTCACACATCTGTTACACCAAACCTATAGTCTTCCCCTGATATTCCAAATTCGTATTCATGACATCTCGTGCTGTTTCCCGATGTTTTTGCAGAATCTCTATAACAAACGCGCGACACACTCTCAGACTCCAGGCACAGGGTGTCTTCTACAATTCAGTAGGGTATAAATTGGACAAGGCTGCAGTAGACGTCCTTTTATATTCATGCCAAACTCATAGTATGGTTCACTCATTCAGTTTCATCTTTCTCTCCTTGCTGGGCTTGGCTGTCTGTCACGGTAATTAATACAAAGATCTTAATCTGGACCAAAACGCCTCTGAAACTGCCCCTGAAAGCCCTGTCACTCCATGGAAATGTCATCATGGTTCAACACAGATCAGGTTACGTTATCATGTCCATCCATCAACTTCAACCCGAAGGCACTTCTGAAGGTCACTTTGCCTGAGCTCTAGGAAAGTCGATCATCCTTGAAACGAGCATTCACCTTCCCTCTGACGGTCAGCGGGATCAGTGAAAACCTTGGAGGCTCACTCATGGAGTTCTTTACAGCTTTTGTAGGCCCATCATCCTTCAGTATTTGCTCCTGGAACTTTCATGTTTGTTCATAACACGACTGCAATTTAGAATATTAGTCGGGATGAACGAAATCGAAATGATAATTTGATTTGGACATTCTTTATCACAATGTTGTCGTTTAGAAGTGGTATTCGAAGTCAATCCAACTCGGATGCCCCAAAATCTTCTCGAGCATGAAGTTCCGAGCTTCGTCAGTTGTTAGAATATGTTCCACTGGGACCCGTGAAGCGGTGTTTCCGCCAGGCCCTAAACCAAATATATCATCAGAAGTCATCCTTCACAGGATCAATATGATACTACGTATTACTTACCAGTAGAGTTGTACTCAGCGTAGAAAGTCGTATTAAGGATGGTGGTCCTGAGCAGCAACAATCAGTCGCAGAACGAAGCTCGAGACAAACAGCACGCACCTAGTGCCGCCGAAGGGCGTGAATCCAGCCGGACGTATGCTCTCGTCCATAAAAGTATTCAAGAACACTGTGGTCGCGAGATCATTCCAAGGCCGGCCTGCTCAATTTCCAATTCGTGGAATGACATTTTTCATGTAACAGCAAGTACCAACCTAGAAAGCATTGCCCGTCTGTGACTGTGGTAGCGTTTGCATCGGGCGACTAGTTTGACCTAGGTAGCCTGGAAGGAAGGACTTGACGATACGTACCCTGATTATCTTTGAACCAGATATATAGGCTCCGTAGTGATTTCCTGGTGCAGCAGTATGGTCGGTGCCCTTCCAAGCAACGATTCCGCCACCACAAGCGCGGTTGGCCAGAATGACATTTTGGAACCACCTGTGAAGAGTGTGCCATTGACAACGTGAATGTACATTTACTCGATCCATACGAACGCGGTGCCAAATCCGAACAAATCTGCATAACATGTACATCCGAAATAATAATATACGCATCAAAACGGAGACTCACAATCCGTCTGGCCAAAGATCACACTGTCTACGACGTACGTGCTTGCATTGCGACCTGTATACCATGTGTCCTGGAAACTTGCGAAGGAACATCCGTAGAAAGAAGCATTTGAGTATGAGATGTCAGTCACTAGCGCCTGAGAGATAGCGAAGTCTGCCTGCAATATGTACATGAGTACTGAGTTGAAAGTTTTGAAGGCCATGACACGAACAGCGCGATTAGACCAGTCAATATTGTATACCCTGAAGTCACTGTTTCCTACAAGCGGCTGAAGGGGTGCACCCGTGGGACCAGCTCCAATCAGAGATCCATTGAATGAAGGAGCAACTATCAAGACCGCAGATGTGGCATCGTCCATGCCTGGTTCCACGAAATTGGTGTCAAAAATTTGAACCAAGTTCGACATTGGAGATGGTAGAGTGTCCAGTGGATACTTTGGCTTGTCAGCTGAAGCTAGTGCCGACGAAGGAAGCTGACCCTGATGAAATAAGAAACCTTAACATAAGATGCATACCCAGCAATACCAGTACTTGCTAGTAGCGTCAGAGGCGCACTCCTCGTGACATTTACTGTTTCATGGTATTCGCCTTCTCCGATGAGAATCGTAGCACATCCAGTGAAGGGGCTCGAAGGTACAGATGAGCTCTGGCTTTCCTCCATAGAGATAAATTGAGCTCACAGGGACATGATAGCGTCTTGAATGCTATTGAAATGAGCAAAGGGATCGGTCATGTCGTTTGAAACAAATATTGTTCCATTCGGACAACCAAGGAGGGGGGAATGACCCGCTGGCTTTTTGACTTGGCATGCGACGTATTCGGGAGAAAGACCAATTACGAAAACAATACACGCCGCGTGGAGCAATGCAACGAGAGATACAAGTCCTAAGGGCATTTTCGGGCAATACACGGCAAGGTGTAACCTTGAGAACTTTACGAACAGAATAGTCGGACCGCCAAAATCAATGAGTAAAGATCACGAGAACAGCTTATAAAAAAACCTCGGTGGGGTGTTGGGACATCATGGGCGTGATAGTGAAATGAGGTACCACCTACCATGGGGGCCATCATTTGCTTAAGAGAAAGCGGGGGAAAAGGAAAGCAAGCCACCAGACGCGAGTACGGCGGTCTAAGTTGGTAGTAAATAAGGTTATGTCCAAACTTGTGTACACAATCCAGAAGAGTAAAGTAGGATTACAATACAGAATGTTGTGCTCTGTACTCCGAAGATTCACAAGCCTACGCCACCCTAATCTCTCCGTTCCAGCCCTAACCATCATTCCGGTGTTAAGAACGTAGGTAATAACGACGGAGGAAAGGAATCACTCATAGTATTCCAAATCAAGCCAGGGTATATTTAGCCACAGATCTAGAGGGAAATGCCACGACCGATAAGAGACGCCACGATGGCTTGACACGTGGTCATGCATTGGTCATGACTCACTGTGTAATGAATTGTTGAAGAAAAATGACCACAGCGCCGAGAGCAACACTCAGTATCGAACAAACAGGACGTAAAGTTGGCCAGGCAAGTAATCGAATCGTCATCGGACAACTCGCGGCCAGGCAAAGCAGCAGCACTGGTGCTGCCGACGAAAGCAAGGAAGGCGAGAGTAAATGACGCAAGACGCATTGTTTTGGAAGTTCCAGAGGAGCCAAAGACCAGGTAATATATAGCCTCCGACCACCGCTGAGCGCGGTACGTTAGCACAGTCAAAGTCCAGGACCAGACCACGCTGAGCCCGATGAGGTGCACCGATCGACACATTTACTATCAGGCATAAGACACAATTAAGGGCTTGGCTCTTCTATGTACCTCGTGATTGCCTTATGGTTCATGACTCGTGTGCGCGTGATGCTTCTTCCTGAGTATTGAGCATCGATGGGCAACGTAATTGCCAGCTTCGCTTGTTTGCATCTCTCAAAGCAGAGACTGGCTGGAGAATGAACTCACCTTACAACGATGAATACTCTGAGAGGTGTATAGTAGATATGTGAAGCACGAGTCTCGATATTTGAACATCAATGAACGACGCCCAAATTAGAAAAATAGATGCTAATAGAATGAGCGGAGAAGGGGGTCCGGCCGACGACGTTGGCACCTGATTTAATCGAAGAACCAACTTTCTTCGCGGGAAGGGAGACAAAGAACAGCCTAGCATTGTACAGGAAACCCAGAGCATAAAGAAGCCCGAAGCAGAGCATTCGGAAACTGTCCAGAATGGGATAGAAGAAGATCACCGACGCAGTCTTATATTGCCGTCGGAACCAATGCTGTATTCCTAGACTGGGAACCCAATAAGAGGATTAGATTGACCTAATAAAACTTTCGAACAGATGGTAGTTGAGAAGGAAAGATAGATTAGTACGTTTGGTCAAATTTGTGTTCCAAGTTGAGACCGTGGGTTTGATTGGTAGCTGTGCGGTGGGCACACTATTTAGAATACCAAAGAACGAAAGTCATGATATTCCAAAGCAATAGCAGGCTGCGTGATGATAATGTTCCGTGTAAAGGATCACAAGATCATAATGGTTTGGGCGGCCTGGGAATTGAAACGCAAATTGCCAACCAAGAAAATGCGTCTCTTGTCGACAAGACTGCGAAAGGACTAACTAAAGTACGGCATGCGGGATAAAAAGGTCGTCGTTCTCCCACAAGTTCTTGTAACTTTCAAGGTCTGCCCCTGAGCTGTGGAAGACAGCCTTTCTGGATCAGGACATGTGGACAGTGCCACTTTGAGACCTCATGATGGGCTGAAACGCGTTCCGACTCTTCCGTGGCGCCGAACAAGTACTGAGGCCCGTGTGCTAAAACATTCAACGAATCAGATTTGCGTGAGAAGCGTTCTCCATAGGAGCATCATTCAAGATTGGAAACTGGGTATGATGATCCATGTCATGGTGGGCAGTGAGCAGAAAATCTTCATCTAACATGTTTGAATCAGCGAATATTGCCGGGTTGCGCGCCCTTTGTTTCAGAACTCTTCACTGCAGACTGTTTGCCGGGGTTGAGCGGCATCAGTTCATCAAGATCTGTGATGGATAGAGAAGCGGTGTCACAAGGACAGTCTTCCATGTGAGCTTTTCACACCGAGGCAACCAGAGAACGAGTGGATGATTGAGATGGCGGACAAGAGGCGAGACGGTGAAGATGGCTGAGGATTGCCTGGCATGGTGATGGCGGTGAATGGGGGGACAACAAGAATGGGGTTGTTTGTCGGTGTAGACATGATTGATAGTTTGATGGAGGTGTGATTTGTACTTAGATTTTCTCATTCTCCCATCTCTTCTTTCTTCGTTGGTCGTATACTTGCGACTTCCCTCTTGATTCCTGCTCTATTGCAGTCTATCACGCTCCTTTCAGCCGGCAGCTGGCCGTATAGCCTGCTCCTGCTTGTCTATAGTCCACCATGCGTACCTCTATTTATCCTCTGCTTGTTGCCACGCTCGTCCTCGCCTTAAGCGGCGCCCATGCCCAGCAACTCGCTCTCTATCCTCGTCGTGCTCTCTCAAACAAGCTCCAGAGGCGCCAGTTTCTCTCGGGTGTTGTAGATCCCGTTCTCGGTTCGCTTGGTTCACTTCCTTTCTACTCAGATTCTCACCCAGATCCAGATGGTATTGATGTATTGAGTAATGTCGTGGAGCTGCGTATAACCACCTCTCCTGCCCAATCTTCATCCCAGAATAGTCCGTCAGACACGGTCACTAACATTCCCTCCGGACGCTCCACGTCAACTGCTTCCATCACGTCAGCACCAGCAGCACCCTCGGATTCGTCCACTTCTTCTGATCAAGGCATTACGAAACCCTCGAGCTCGGCTACTTTCCTGAGCTCATCCACGAAAACCTCTTCCCCATCCTCAAGATCTACCGCTACACACACCAAGGGCCATGACAGCCCACCTAGTAGTAGCTTCACTGGCCATCTCCCAAGCCATCTCCCAACAAGCCTGAATTCAGACATCACATCTGTGTTGCCCCCCACGTCGCTCCACAGTCCTGAGTCGACGACTACTCCGACGGCTTCAGCTCCCAAGCCACCAACGTCCCTTCCGATCTCACACTCGGAACCGTCAAGAAGCACCACTGGCACTTTGGTGACTTCGACCTCTCGTCCTACTTCATCCGCGGAGTCGTCTACCAACTCTGTCGAAAGTACGTCGGATTCTGCCGCTCAGAGTCATACACATCATCGCCCATCCACGTCCAAGACGAGTTCGGATGCTGCTTCAACCGTGACGGATTCTTCGACTACTACTAGTCAAACAGGTACTCAGGCGCTTCCCTCTCCAACCACCAAGACGAGCTCGGACGTCGTTTCAACCACGACGGATTCTTCGACTGCTACTAGTCAAACAGGTATTCAGGCGCCTCCCTCTCCAACCACCAAGACGAGCTCGGACGCTGTTTCAACCACGTTGAATTCTTCGCCTACCGCAAGTCAGACCGTCACTCAGGGCTTGCCTCACACCCCATCCGCCAAGACGAGCTCGGATGTTGTTTCGACCACGTTGGATTCTTCGACTATTGCAAGTCAGACCGTCACTAAGGGCTTGCCCACCCACACTCCAACCACCAAGACGAGCTCGGACGCTGTTTCGACCACGTTGGATTCTTCGACTATCGCAAGTCAGACCGTCACTCAGGGCTCGCCTCACAACCCAACCACCAAGACAAGCTCTGAACCTGTATCAGCCACGTCGGATACCACTAGTCAGGCTCCCAGTCATACCCTCAAGCCGCCTCGTCCCTCCAAGACAACCCCAACGGAATCTGGCTCGGCCACATCGGGGACTTCGACTAGTACTAGCAAGATTTCCACTGATACTCTCGGCTCGTCTCATTCTCATTCCTTCAAGACAAGCTCGGGCACTGTTTCACCCACGTCAGATTCTTCGAGTATTACCACTCAAGCTCCCACTAGTACTCAAAACCCTATTATTTCCATCATCTCGGAAGTCACGAGCCTTCTTGGCCCTCACCCTCATCACACCAAGTCAACCCTGGTATCATCTTCAACCACAACAACCACGTCAGATTCTTCGAGTATTACCACTCAAGCTCCCACTAGTACTCAAAACCCTATTATTTCCATCATCTCGGAGGTTACGAGCTTTCTTGGCCCTCACCCTCATCACACCAAGTCAACCCCGGTATCATCTTCAACCACAACAACCACGTCAGATTCTTTGAGTACTACCAGTCAAGCTCCCACTAGTACTCAAAATCAAGGCCCGATTGGTTCCATTCTATCGAGCATTTTACACCATAGTCACACCAAGTCAACCCCGGTATCATCTTCAACTGCGTCAGAGATCACGGCTGTTCCTAGCCAAACTTCTACTGATACCCATAGCTCAGGCATTGTTTCAACCATGTCTGATTCTTCGAGTATTACCACTCAAGCTCCCACTAGTACTCAAAATCAAGGCCCAATTGGTTCCATTCTATCGAGCATTTTACACCATAGTCACACCAAGTCAACCCCGGTATCATCTTCAACCGCGTCAGAGATCACGGCTGTTCCTAGCCAAACTTCTACTGACACCCATAGCTCAGGCATTGTTTCAACCATGTCTGATTCTTCGAGTATTACCACTCAAGCTCCCACTAGTACTCAAAACCCTATTATTTCCATTATCTCGAAAGCCACGAGCCTTCTCATCCCTCCTCCCATTCACACCAAGACAACCGCAACGGGATCTGGTTCAAGCACATCGGAGATCCCGATTAGTACTAGCCAGACTTCTACTGGTAGCCAGGAGACACTGTCTTCCACCCGCTCTCAGACTCCGTCTAGCCCTCATTCCTCGAGCACGACCGAGGTTCCTTCCTCGATTCCGACGTCATCTTCAGACGGGCCCACAGTGGCGCCTCCTCCTTCTCGCCCTTCAGTCACTCCGTCATCTCGGCCAGTGTCAGGTAGCTCTTCATCTGTTCAAACAAGCATTCCCACTGTCCCTTCGTCGATTCCGAGCTCTCAGTCACTCCTTCCATCCAGCGGCAGCGGTAACAGCAGCGTCGTCATCATCTTCCCTGGTCCCACTTCTTCCAGTTCAGGCGAAACTCTAGGTACAGGTAGCGGGATCGCGACATCTCGCCATCACCCAACCCCATCTGTCACGGTAACATCAGCCCTCTCTTTCGTGCTGTCAGTGACATCGCTTGTCGTGGCGCCTTTGCCCACTACAACGTCGCCGACTATCACGAATCCTGATATGGCACCGACTACCCTCGCACCGGTATCTCAGTCTGGTCCCAACCCGGTCACGACTATACCTGTTCAGCCACTGCCTTCAGGAATTCCAGGAAGGATCTACCCTCCGCAAATGTTGGACTTGAGTCAAGTTCCGAGCGATTACGCAATGATCAGTATTCTTTTTGATGAGGGACTGAACTGGCCCTTCGTAGTGCGCAGTCAAGTTTCCTCCAGTCAAATATTTGCTTGGCTTCCTGTCATCATCCAACATGCATGCAATATCTCCTGTAAGAACCATGCTTTTTCATTTTTATCCATCTCAGCTAAAACCCGTTACTTTCAGCTGATCAAGTGAAACCATACGTGCTGCAGGTATACATTCCTGCCACGTACAATGGGCCCCAGGACCAAAACCAGCTGGGCACAACCTGGCTCGGATTCATCCCCAAAGATCAAGTCGATCCACTCGCGAACATGATCAAGAACAAGAATTCGAAGTTCTACAGCCTTTCTGACCCCGTTGCTAAAGCTCTAGCGGACCACGTCAACTCCGGCTTTAGCCTCAACGCAATCCCAGCCCCTGAAGCCACAGGCTCCGTCGGTGGACCGGTATCAGACTCGGGCGCAACTTCAGACAATGGTAAAACAAGACAGGACGCCATCATCGGTGTCGTCAGCGCACTCGGTGGCATCGCTATCCTGGTTCTGGCGTTCCTCCTCTACCGCTCATGGAAACGCCGCCGCGAGCTAGCTCATCGCCGTCTCTCCGACCCGCCCCCCGAGGAAAACATCGGCATCCGTCCGGAAGGACGAGATTTCGATCAGGACAGTGTGGGAGGACAACGCCGTCGTAGCTTCTACTATGCCGAGGACTCGTTGCGTGGATTCCAACAGCAGAGCAACGCTGCTGAAAGCAACCTCAGCGCGTCACCACAACAGAGCATGGTCCAGAGGCGAAATCTCTCCACCAACATGATTTCAACACCAGTTCTTCGGGAGAGCAGCTTGTCATGGTAGACGGTACCCCCTGTTATCGTTTATGACCCTCCTTTTGTTTTTCTTTGATTTGGTATTGGACGGAGTGATTCCTTTTGATTCGACTTTCCAGCACCCCCTGCGAATGTTAAGAAAATTATGCCAACATATATACCTGTTCTTTATTCCGTTCGCCCGATGCAATTTCGCGCTCTTTCTTCCTACGTTTCTTGGTGCCGGGATGACTTATGGGTTTGATTATCTATTTATAAGAGGTATCAGCTACCTCTGGTTCATATCAGAACTCTTGCGTTATACATATTCATATTCCAGATTTCTGCATTGATGTCGACTTCTTTGGGTTACACTACGTAGTTGCATGCTGGTCAGGCCTCTTTGGTGTAACCAGTCGTGCGCTTCATTTTTTTTTCACTAATTTGTAGGAGCAGTTTGTCCTGATGTGTCATTTTCCATTGAAAGCTAATGGATGTTTTAATGTGAAGTTTTCTCGGGTACGTCCTCTAAGTGCACTGCGACGAAATTCGGAGTCGGCTGTATCAACGATTGAATGGGGAAGTTTGAGTTGAGATATTTGACCTGTATTTTGCGCAGCAGTATTGGCTGATGATTGGAGACATCGAACGCAACTTTTCCAATCGCTGCTTGCCCGTAAACCTGTTGCTTACAATTTGCAACGGTGAACACGCGACTGAGCACGCGATTACGCGATTACGCGAGGGATGGCAAACCTCGTGTTTGGATGCGATCGTGTCCCGATCGCGTGGAGCTTGACATGTGACTGACTTATTTGACGACAGGTTTTTGGAAGATTACTCCCGAGAATCGTATTGTTTTGGATATTCTGGGCCCGAGTCTCCTCAGTGAAGTCGAACGACAAAGCGTCCACTTACACTTGCTAATAATTTCCAGGACTCCATGGTACCTGAGTAAAACAAGTTCAGTAACACCAGCCTGCAAGAAACTGTGATTCTCAAGCTTGGACCTTGGAGTCACTCAAAGATCATGGTTTTTAAGTTCAGTCATTCGATTATCACTTGCCCTTGGACTTTGCCGATACGTTAACGACAGTTGGTTTAATACATATAACGAAAAGCAGCTGATGTCGGTCCCTGACCTAAATTCCTAGTGTCTACATCCGCAGCAGTGATGTTGACCCCTTGCTCTCTGTTACGACGTCGATTTTCTAACCTCATGTATACCCCAACACTTTGAGGAACCCCATCAGCATAAGAGGTCAGGTTTGCATCTACTAATACGCACAGTGCAACTAAGACGAGGCAAAGCCCGCCAAATGCAGCTGCAATGCAGTTCGTCAGAATATGTTTGGGATCATTTCGACTCATAGCATGTACCAGATGTAGCCAGGGCTTTGAGGAGGCTATGAGTGATGCACCTTATGTATTGACAGAAAAATTCACCTGGAATATATTGCGGTTCATCTTGTGCTCTGAAGACATTGGTAGAAATCAGTCCAGAAGAGTTAGCAAGTGCAACTGTGCACAATCTAGGTCAGTCATTCGGAGTCCTATTCACATCGAAAATGGACCATACCCATAACGGCGGCCACAACAGCCCGTCTTGACTCGCTTGGGGTGTTATTCGAGTACCTGATCCTTCTATTAGCTCACCAAAATAGACCACAATGCGAAATCGATTTGCCATGCGCTCACTAGTACAGATGGCGCAAAGGCCTGTCCAAGAATGAAGTATCAGATTAATTTTAGTTGGGTTAGTTTAGCTATTGTTGAAGGTACTTACTCCCATAGTAAGCAGAAAGCAAGCGAAGTACGCGACACGCTTGTATTTCACTACATCTATCGAGCCCAGTATAATGAAGCCTACTACGGCTGTGATAAGGGGAATGCAGCTGTCAAGTATTAGTAAGAGATCAAGAAATATGGGAGTAGCTGACATGTGTATTGAACGTTCACGGAAGTGATCAGAAGAAAAAGTCAGTATTAGAAGTGCAACTGTACCAACAACGTTTGGGGCGATAGTGAAAAGGTTGGTTTTTACTGTTGAATATCCCAAGCTAGCAACGATTTGGGGTAAAAAATTGTTGACACTAGCAAGAGGAACGCCAAAAGATACACTGATGATAGCCCACAACCTGTGTTATTTACGTTGAGAGCCGTCCCGATCCAGCAAAGACAATGACCTTCTTACCAATACATAGGGTCAAGGAAAGGTCGAAACGCATCTCGAATATTCAAGTGTTCATCAACCTCGGAGGAAGAATCCGAAAGGACGCGGGTTCTAGCAATTTCCCTTTCTCGAGCGCTCAGGATCCACCAGGTAGAAGGAGATCGAGGGAGCCAGAAGAGACAGAACACCGCAAGGCAGACAGTAGCGCCACCTAGTTGTTTGGTTGGTGATGATGATAAACCAGGCACCAGGATGTCTACCTTCAGTCCAAAACAGAAATTGCCAAGACTGGTATTTTGTAACTTGAATTTGGAACACTCCAAAGGCAATAAGACCTGTATCATTGAATCTCATTTGATTGATACGCATTCAGTGCTGAAGGACTGCGGTACCTGAAAAAGCACCAGCAATTGACGCAGCGGCTGGAGCATGATCTAGGTAAAATTGTTCTGTTGAAATGTGGAGATTAATGTACCATAAAAGAGACCAATCCGAGAGGCTAGTTCTCCGCGTGTGTAAAATGTGGAGAGATAGAAGACCTATCCATTCCCCTGAGGACTCATTGTTTATTATGTTGTAAGGACGCATTACCACGCCAGGCAGCATAGCAGATTCAAAGATTCCGAGGAAGAACCGGATGACGAAGATTTCTGCACTTGATATTTCCCATGTCAAGTATCAAGTGTAATGAGAGCAGGTACGCACGAGAGAAGTTCTTTGCAATACCAGCAAAAATCGACCTTCCGACAATGTTATTGTGATCATTGGTAGCAAAAAAGGGGGACAAACATGGAACCCTACAATGAAATGTCAGAAGAGAAATAATGGATGAGAAACAATGTAATAATACAAAACCAATCATCATAATTGGCAATACTCGTGCTGCTGAGAATTGCTTGACGAGGAGGGAGATTGGGGTACCAAAACTATCAATACGAGAGTTGATAGGAATAAGATCTTCCAGCATAGTGCGCTCACAGACAGAAGGGTACCTACAATAAGAATTTGTCAAAGGCGTTCGAATCGAAAAATTTGAAAGACAAGATAATACGCACATAAAATATCATGACGAGTATGTAATACTAAGCTCGGATAATACGGTAAGCTTTGTGCTTTTGAGGCTATAGAACACTCCTCCCACCTGGTCCCCGGTGAGGCCAACATCCTGAAAAGTGTCATATAATGAAACAACTATCAGTATTATCAGACGACGAAAGTATACCTTATCCCATCCTTCCGTTTTCGCATTGCCTACGTTTCCTTTATCTAACGCGTTGCAAAGATACCTAATCATCTATGAGGATGCATGGCAATTATCTATGAAGATAGCTGACCTTTTCGCTTTGCTTGGTTTTTGGACGTCCGAAATAACGACATACTCACATGATTGTCAAGGGAGGTAGAATTAAGCAGTCAAACTTCCGTTTAAGACAAGCTTCCTCAGCAGAAGTAGTTGTGCCACGTCTTGGAGCCGCCTTCTCAGATACTGCATGAAGAGGAGCATCAGGTTGGAGGTCCGGCATCTGACTCGGTGGAAATCTGAGGGGGGAGATAAGTAAAGTAAAATGATGTTTCGTAGTGGGAACTTATAGAACTCAGGCAGGAGAATCCATGGAGTTAGTGTTATGATGCTTAATTGAGTTTGCGAATGGATAGGTCTACATTATATGCGTCAACGTTCATGTGGTATTTCAGCTCGAAACATCTCTCTTCCACAGGGATCGTGGCACCACAACGGGGCATGCTAAGACTTCAAACTTGGTAGCAAGTACCGGTAAAGTCACGCTTGGTGGTTCAACAGATTTCATGTGAACCTTGATGGAGTGTGACAATCGCAGTGACGTTCGTCAAGATTAAATTAGTCACGAGTCATAGGCCCACCTGTTCAACTACCACTTGACCTGGAGAGCGGCCCGATGTTCAAAAGATGGGATAAAAGTACATATCACGAAAAACTTTCTCCCCTACAATCTCACAATCTCCATATTTCATACTTATTTGACCATGTCGATTGAAAAGATAAATTCGCCGAAGAACCGGGCTGTGCCACAAATTCTTTGTGAGCTCGGAGCACTGTTTCTCTCAAATTCTCTGACCGAATTGAATCCTGATATCAGCCCATGCGACGAAAGTTCCCGGATTAATCTTCGTTAGTGGTCAGGTGCCTGTCGACACTGACGGAGTCGTTGTTACTGGCGGGATCCAAGAGCATACAGTGCGTCCCGAAAACACTTTTAATACCTATTTGTCATGGCTTTTGCAGGCCCAATGCATTTCCAACCTTGGTAACGTGTTGGAAGCTGCCGGTTCGTCATGGGATAAAGTGGTAAAGGTCAATATCTACCTTAGAAACATGGACAATTTCGTGTCTATGAATGAAACCTACGAGAAAGTGCGAAGTCTTTTAAGTTCAAGGATCATCTCAAGCACTGATGACCAATCTAGTTGGTTCCGACCCCGAAGCCAGCCAGGACGTGCATTCAGGCAGGAAGATTGCCAAATGATGTGGACATTGAGATAGAAGCGATTGCTACCTATTGAGGGAGTGGATGGTAAACTGAAAGGGTAGGGTGATGGTGCGAATTACTTAGGGCCGATTTGGGACCCAGTCGGGCTTATATTTAGTTGCGGGGTTAGGGATGAGTATTGAGTAAGCATACTCTAATCAATGGCCCATTGTAAACAAAGTGTATTCAGAACGGATAAAACTATTTGGAAACCCCTTTCTCCGGGTAACCTAGCCCCCATGATAGGTGGTTGACTCCATTTTGGCATCAAATTAGCTTGATTGCCTGCTCCAGCACAAACCTTCAAGTTGGCATTGAGAAGGGATTCAACAGATACTCTGTATTTCTACCATATTCTTTCTAAGCATACAATACATACAATCATGTAAAAAAGAACAGAGAAAACAGGGTCACAAAGACAGTGGAGGGTCTGCTGACTTGAGGGGCCTGCTAACTGGATGAAATTAGCCAAATGTAACTCATTATGTGGTTGTACTTTGACACTGTTACATTCAGAATAATATCACCCTTGAATAATAAAGGGCATGCTGGTTCACCAAGAGGTCAGGCCTAATCAGGCAGTACACATTGATGAACCTAGGTTTCCAGACAGTCATTACCAGGAACCCTGGTTTTCTCCAGAAAGGGGGTTTCCAAATAGTTTTATCTGTTCAGAACTGTCAGGTTCCACTGACTGTGGGGGCTTCTTCCTAAGCAAGACCTTATGGGGCAGACTCAAGGTGGTTACATGTATGGGTTCCTATGTCAGAAACAAAGTCCAGGGGCAGTTTTGGAAATTTATGGGGTGCAGGGTAGTTAGCAGATGTGAGGTAGAAGTTCTATGGAGTTAGAATAACTCTGGGGTTAAACAAGGTGTTCTGGGGTAGAGGGCATGAGTGGGAGAATTGGCAAGTCTGGGGAAGGATCTGCAAAAAGGGAGGTGAGATTGGAGATTGAGACAAGTGTTGAGAGAACTTAATATAAGAAAAGGAAGTCAAAGTCAAAATAGTTAGTAGAGACAAGACAGAATGAAGACCAGTTCAGAGACTAGAGGAGATTTGAGAGCAAAGTGGAGAGTTCACAAGATGCAAATGAAGACAGATGAAACAAATCACAAGACAAGTTATGGCAAAGTTATGGGCAAAGTTATAGGCAATATCAACAATATATCAGCAATATCAAGACTAGTGTACACACTGGCTAGCTATGACTTAAATACAAGAGAGAAGGGGACTTGTTCCAGGCTGAGCTTGATCAGTCCCAGGATAATGTATAGGTGATGTATAGAGCCCTAAAGCATGTTGGCAGAGTATTTGGGATTGTGTGGCAGGTCTTTGAACTATATGAACCTAATCTGAGAGCAGCAGCATGTCATGTCAGGTGTCAGCTGTGATTGCTGCAATGATTGCTGGAGGCAGGTTGATGTGGATGATTGTGACTAGTAGATGTTGGATGAGGTGCACAGAAGTTGCTAAGTGCTAGGTCAGGGCTGATGAGATGGAAATCAGGGGCTTGGTGGTTTCCAGGTGGTGTGTTAGATCAAGGTCAGAGAAGTGGCAAACTGGGGCAGTCTTAGGAGGCAGGGGTGGTGTACAAGGGTCAAAGTAATTTGGGGTGGTTGGTAGAGGTGTCCCAGGGTTGCATGGTGTGCTCTGGAGTGGTCATGACAATACCAACAAGGCAGATGGCATCCCATGCAAAAACATGCCAATGTGAGGTAGAAGGAGAGAGTAGCAGCTTAGCTGAATCTGCAACTAATAGAGTATCTTGTATATTGAAGAAGATGCTTATGGTCTTGGGTTCCAATGAAGAAATATCAACAGGGGATATATTTACAGATCTTACAGACAGAGATGTAAACTAACCAGCACCAAGATAACTCATCTATTGCTCAACTAAAAAAATCCTCTTCATTTTTCAAGAGGGGAGCATGAGAATTTCTCACCTCTACTGAGGATAGCTTAATCAATACAGCATCTGGTGAAGGATTTCTAGAGGAATTCTTGGCTGTAAGCAGTTGCATGAAAAGTATTTCTTCTTGCTCAAGCAGTAAAAAGTAGTGGACCTCAAAATTCTGTGAACAATAATTAGAGAAGTGACTAGGCTTTTTGCAGCATTGGTAAAGAAAAGGCATTGCAAAACACTGGCAGGAGGTATTGATGTCTATGAATACGCTTGCTGGCAAGAGTCAAGAGAAAGAAGTTGCATGCATAGAAGCTGTGAAAAGGCAAGAAATCAAACTGGTAGAGATGGAGGTAAGAAAAATAGATCAAAAGGATATTATAATATGGGATGTTATGGAGGAAGCTTGAAGGTGATGTAACTCATGTTTCAACTCTATTGACTACTACTGTCCTCAGGCCACCTTGTACTCAGACTCAATACACTCATTGTCTAGCTTACCTTCTGCCAAGTTGTTGATATGGTCTATGAGAGTGGGGTGGAGACCATTGATAAGTACTTGGCTGGGTCAGGTGTACTGACACTAATTTTAGCAGCCTTATCTGGCATTAAGATTATCTGGTGCCTCAATTAGATCAGCACTATCTTATCAGCAGTGGCTGAGTTTCCTGATCAGAAGCCTTGGAACCAAGAGAACATCACAAAGCAATCCTGGACTTCTGGCAGTTAGTTGGCACCTGCTCCACCTTGGTGACTTTGTCCAATGTCTGGCAACCTCCATCCCCTTGATGGTATCAGGCCTAAGTGGCAGCTCCCTGTGCATTTGCCCACTTATAGTCTTTAGCTGCAGGGTCATCCAATTGGTTGACAAGATGCCATGGGTGACTTGGGCAAATTTTCAGGTTTCATCCCTTGTGCCACAATTTTTAGAGTTCTTGACATATGCTGCTGGCAACTTATTTTCCATTCTTTGTGTAAGGGCGACCTCTGGAGGCTATGGCTCAGTCACACAACTGGCAGAGGGAGATCCAAAGTATATTAGAGTATATAC
>JAGGAU010008493.1:0-17676 GCA_017657275.1 Termitomyces sp. T108 | reverse complement strand
TTATAATTAGTACGGAAAGACCTACCGGACACACTGTTCACCTTCGTAAGCAACACGTTTGGTGAACCGTTCAAAGACATGGTCCATCTCAAGGGAGTCTTCGTATGGCTCCGATGCCCATGAAATATCCTTACCCATACCGCTCTTGCGGTCCTCGTCATCCAGAGGATCAATTTGCGTTTCATGCGAAACCTTTGGTTTTGATTGCGGGGGGAGATATTCCGATACTGTCGATAAATAGAGCGGTGGATAGGAGGGTGCGACTTTCCATGGCGAATCGGTGAGGGTAACTGACGCCATCACCGAGAGAAGCTCATCCTCAGAAGATGATTCGTCATTCGCATGGTTGTTTTCATTGCCGCAGCGGTCATTTCCATCGGGTTTAGGCTCGGCTGTTGTTGATGAAGGAGTATCTCCGAATATCTGTGCTCCAATTCCAAACATATCTACAGCTGGTGGAGCGTTCATCTACAAATATGAGTAGAGATCTCCATTTCAACTCGTCATTACGCTACATACCGAAAACGGATTCCTCTTGGGTGTATTCTTCTGCTGTTCAGCAAGAGCCTTAGCTTCCTGAACAGCACGCTTTTTGGCAAGTTTGATCTCAAGTTGCGCTGCGTACTTGTCGTTTCGCCGTAAACCTCTCCACGCTCGTATACTGGTTTAATGTAATCACAACCGAAAGCAGCCTAATGAGTACGATCGGGGAAAAGCTGCCGGCGATTTAGCCTCACCTGCCTGATTTGCCCTGACATGAAGGTTTAGCACAACCCCAAACATAGAGGGCACGATCCATAGGACTATCCTCAAAAGGACACCACATCTGTACGAGAAGCTCGCAGGGATTTGAACAAACTTTGCATTGCGACGAAGAAAAAGGGGGTTCACGAGAAGGAAGAAAAGCCTTGTTCGAAAGCGTATAAGCATAGGTATTCAATATCGAAGTACATTGGCGAGATAGCTCGTACAGGATGCCCTCCAATACGAGAGACGGCAGCGTCATTGATATCTGTATCGGACTGCACGTGGCCGTCCGGTACACCTAGCAAAACAGATGTTTCTACGTCCGACCCCACATCATCATCCGAATCCGACCAGTTGTCTTCGTGAGCTGGCGACATTGCACCGGCTGTTAAAAGCAGGATGTCAGAAGGAATCCATGACAGACAGAGGTGAAGGGATCAGAAAAGCATGAATGGTATAAATTTGTAAAGACTCGTCACGTTCCAGTGAGACAGAGAAACTCTGTCGCACGAGGTTCAGACTCGTCATCTAGAAATCATCAAACGGGGGAAAGAGGCAGAGGAACTAACCTTGACCGTGTTGGAAAGGACGGCACTGGAATTTTTTTGTTATTTAAAGGCATGGCCAAACAGAAGCAAATACAGCCGCGTGGGTGAAAGCCCGATATGGCAGCGAAGGCTTCCTTGGGAGATGAGGCGTCTTAACGGAGGATTGTCTTAGCCGATCCCTCCACTACTTTCTTGTAACCCCCATCATCTCCCCTCGTTCTAGTTGATGTCCTCGACGCCGTATCCTACAGACGTACCCACTCTTCCTATCAGACATAAGCGTCGCGGCGTCGCTCTCTCGTGTGCAGAATGCAGGAGGTAAAGCCCAGATACCTCATACACGCGACACCCCTCACATTCAGTTCTAGGCTCAAACTCAAGTTCGCTCATCTTCTGAAGCATTAGAGTATATACACTCACATGAGGTCATTTCCATAGATGTAGCCGCAACTTCCCATGCACGTATGTCCTGTCGCTGCTCGTTCTCGTTCTCAGTGAATATTCACTTATTGGTATAGTAACTGTGTCAAGAAAGGTTGCTCCGCGATCTGTCCAGAAGGTGTGTGCAGCCTCAATTCCCTTTGCTGTGGCACTGATACACGCGCGGCTAGGCTCATTAACGACCGGCAAAGGAAATCGGTGAGTTACCTGCATTGCCCGCCTTATTGGCGCTCATGATGTACTTTAGCTTTGTATTAGCAAACACCGAGGTCCTCCATGAGAAGATAAATCAGCTGTCAAACCGCGTCCGGTCACTAGAGGATGCCCTTGCACAATCACACGCAATGCACTCCACATTTACACACCCATTATTGGCTGAAGAACTGCTTCAGATAAAACGCCCTCTAGAGCGTGAACGCCTTGATCTCCCTAACGGGAAAGATGAGAAGGGAGGTGACCTAAATGACAACATAGACTCAATGGGTTCTCTGTAAGTACCCGGCCCATCACGGCTGTCATCACGTACTGAGTGATTCTAAGATCAATCTCCCATGGCGGTCGCTCAACCTTTTTTGGCCAAACGGCAAATTCTTGGGTGCGCATTTCGACTAGAGTACTTAGAAATCAAGGCTGATCGACCGATAATACCCACAGTATCTCCTTCAAGTATGTCCTTGTCTGGTGTTTTTTCTTTAGATTTTTACGTGTCTCAAGAATGAGGAAGGCTACGAGGAGTCGGAAGATAATTCAGGCCATGATTCGCCCCAACCAACCGACATCCCATGGCTGAGTTTCGCCTTCCCATTCTCTCCATCGGCAATTAAGACGGCAGAAACACTACGGGGATCGGTCATTAGTTGTCTGCCGCGGCTCAATGTCGCAAGAAAAATTTGTGATACGTATTTTCGGCATGCAGCGTGGATGTTCGTCATGTGGCCAGCTTGATCATAGGTCTATCTCACACATTTTCTGTAGGTATACTCCGATACCGGAGAATGACTTTCTTGAAAGTATATTTCGACCAATCTACAATCAGGATGGCACCTTCCAGGCATCCATCGATGCACACCGTCTGGCCATCCTTTTCATGGTCTTGGCCATTGGCACCTTGTTGGACCTTGATCGGCCTGCTCAGAATCCCGAGTCGATGCAATACTACCAATTGGCACGCGCAGCGCTGGCACTGGATCCCATCTTAGAAGAGCAAACGATTGCCGGCATTCAGGCGCTGGTGAATCTCCACGTTATCCGTTTATTCTTACATGTTCTGAAAATTTTCTGCATACAGCTCCTGATGTGTCACTTTATGTTTCTATCTGATATGGGTGGTCCAAGGTGGATTATCATGGGAATGATTGTAAAAATGGCACAAAGCGTCAGTATATTTCGGATTTTAATCTTGATCACTTCTGCTGACGCTGGATCACAAGATCGGGCTTCGTAAGCGCTTCTTTATTTGTCCCATGGGCCGACCGTTTCAAGGCGCTGATGAATAACGGCTTACAGATCGTGATAGTGGCAAGTGGAAGCTTGATTCGGTCGAGACCCAGAAGCGACGTGAGCTGTTTTACGAGTTGCTGACGTACGACTCTTGGCAGGTAAGGCGTCTAATGCTTCTCGAATGGAAGAATGAACCCCTTCTGATTCTGGGGCAGAGTCTGACATTTGGACGCCCACCATCACTATCAACTGTCCACATTGACAGCAAATTTCCCCATGAAACGACTAAAAATGCAGCTGGAGAAGTAGAGATGAGCTGTGAGTCTTCTTCGAAGACCGATGCAAAGTAAATCAGAACTGACAATCTTGATTTAGTTGCGGCATGGAAGCATAGGTTTGCGTCTCAATGCCTCAGTGTTGTGCATGACCAGGCGTTCGGTGCTCGACCACCTAATTACAAAGTGATCCAAGACCTTGACAAGAGGGTGCGCCATTGGTATGTCCCCCCGAGTCTTCAGGTCCCTGGATTTGGTGGAGTCAAGCCAGGCATTGAGTTGGAACAACCAAACGTTCAACTCACATTGCAACGTTATATCACGTTCGCAATCAAAGAAATGTGTAATGGTCTAGATTTTTCCCAAACTTCTATCATTGACTCGTCGGTTCAGCTCTGTTTTACATGCACAGAGGATATTTTGCGCAAGCAATGGAAGATAGCCCTGTTGATCCTATGGGTAGCAAGTATTCGTCATCGGTGCTAGCCGCGTATAGCAGTGCATGTTCGTTCGTAGGCTTAATTGGGAGCCTATTCAAGCAGTATCCGACTTTGACGGAACGGATGTGGTTCCTTTTCACACATGTGTTTTCGTGCGCGGTGCGCCATAACATTAGCTTGAATTCTTTGCAATTGATTTCTTTCCGTCAGATCGTGCTTGGGTCCATCGCTGTCAAATCCAAGATGCAGATTGCACCATCTGCATTATCTCACCTGGATTCGGCATACAGCTTGTTTAGTCAAGTTACAGATCATTCTCGCACATGCAAGATACTCGTACGTCTGAAAGGCTGTCTTTTACCGTAGATTCTGACGTTCTTGTTTAGCCAATCCTCCAAAAGCTCCGGGAGCGAGCTCACGCAGCTCTGTCACATTCTATACAACATGGTGAGAATCTGACGAGGCTCTCGTTTGGCCCAACTATCAAAAGCGAAATCGAGGAACTGAGTACGCTTGGGGGTATGACAAGGCTGGTTCCACGCAAGTCGCCGTCCTCTCCATACAGTGGGTCGAGTCCTGTCTCCCAGCCCGCTTCGCCATCTCCTCTGGCATCTCCTCAGGACAACCTTCGTTTCAACGATACTGTGAATTCTACACCGTGGCAGCCTTACCACCCGATGCTTCAGACAGGATACGGTGACGCGTCCTCTTCATATGCAATGCAGCAAGATGTACCCTACATGTATAGCAGTCAGCAAAGTCCGATGGAGCCTGTACATGACTACTATGGATATTCTCAGCCTGGTTACCATAACATGCATATGCTGTCTCCGGCGCAAGAAGACAGCCCGCATCAGCAGTATCTACCAGCCGATTCATGGCACAACTTCGTGTCGCAGTACAAGTCTTGAGCTACGTCTTGATACCTTATAGTACCCGATCTACTCTCATTTTTGTATACCATATTTTCTTCTTAGTTGAGTTGTACACTGTACTTGTAGTGATAGACTACTTACGCATCATGTATTTTCGACATCTTATTTGTTCTGGTTAGGATTGCATTATATCGGAATCACAAGTATTCGCATTGCCACTTCTCAACACCTCCATTCCTTTGAGCTATCGTTTCTTTTTCTTTCCATCGAGACGATAGCATGCCCGTGCCAGATGCTCGCACTCGCAACAAGATCAGTTTGAATCCAACTACTGTCCTTTCCACGTCGTACGTGTCTGTTCACCGAAGTGGACGCGAACTAATTAGAAATGTCAACTATCATGATGTGCCACCGAGCAGAATTCCGAGCAGACACATCCCAAATATTCTACTCTCAAATGTGCTCGTTACATTTTCAATATTTGCCGCGAAGGAATGGTTGTTGGACCTCAACGTCGGCGTGTTCTGGGTTGTGATGCGTGTGCTGGCATGCGGAGGCTTGGGTGTTCTGGTTTGGGAAGGTTTTACGGGGCAGATGGCTAAACGCAAGACCATTGAGGTGTGTGGCCGTGCGTGACATTTCGGATGGAACTGAATGTTCTCGGTAGTGGTCGGTGTTGGGCATGGCGTCACTCCTTATGTTCGTGAAGTACGCGGCATTGTTCACCGCACTGTTCCGACTGTCTTCGAAACGGTAAGTCTTGTTGGAGATTCGTCCGACTTGGAACGTTGAACTGTATCTGTACAGAGTTATCCTTTTTACTCATTTTTCAGCTTTGTGGACGAGTACTTTGTTAAGAATGACTTCGGTATGTTGACCACGTATGGTCTATCTTGATCTCAACGAAATGCCGTTACTATGCAGGCTCGCAAATCTATGCTCATTACCTTGGCCCTGGCAATCTCGGTTTTGACAGAAACGCGCCTTTTTTCTGTCAACTCTCTCCATGTTCTGATTGGATACGGTGCACTCACAATCCATGCTCTTTCAACGAGTGCTTTGGACAGCACGCTCGGAATCCTGTCTCCTTCCTTGGGTTCTACCTTCACTATCGCTCTAACAACTCTCGGCGCGTCCGTCTTTGCCCTTCCTTTCTACCTATTCAGACTAGTGCTCGTATGTACCCCTCCGGTGTAATCAAATCCGGCTCCATTGCTGACGATCCATATCTAACTAGCTCGGATTTCCGGATGACCCTGTGTTGCCCCTCATGTCTCTCGCTTCGATACCAGTTATAGCATATGCATTGCTCTTCTTCGCCCCTATTACAGACCGCTCATTGGCTCACTTGTCGCATGGCCCGCATTATTTCAAGTTTTCTTACCCCACTATTGCTGGCATCGCTGCAATACTTGGTGTTTTGGCATTTACTCAGTCTCCATCGTGGGGCGACCTTTTTGTGGCTGTATGCCTATTTTCAGGTTTGTATATGTAGTCCTCGGCTCCTCAAAATACTCACCTATTCCAGGAATGTTTCCCGAGAATAGCGATGCTTTCGCTACGCCACCTCGGACACCGACCGCCCGTCTGCTTAAAGCATACCTCAAGACCATCCTTTCAAATCCTGAATCTAGAAAGATATTTTATTTTCTGTGTTTAAATATGTGCTACATGATGATTCAAATGCTCTATGGCGTGTGGACCAACAGCTTGGGTCTCATTTCTGATGGCATGTCTTCATTCAGTCTACGATACTTTTCCGCTTACGCATTTCTCAACCAAAGCGATTCACATGGCTTTTGATTGTATGGCCATTGGTGTTGGACTTTTTGCCTCAGTAATGGCGACATGGGAACCCAATGAACGCTTCACATACGGGTATGCAATCTACTTCAAATTATACTTATCATTGATTGTTACCTTCAGCTATGGTCGTATCGAGACTTTATCTGGTTTTGCTAATGGAATCTTTCTTATTTTGATATCTATTTTCATCATTTTCGAAGCCGTTCAACGTCTGTATGTATCCGTATGTTGTCGCGAGAATACCCTACTGAACACCTTGTTTCAGCCTGGATCCGCCTGAGATGAACACGAGCCAGCTGCTTCTTGTCAGCAGCCTGGGCTTGGGGGTTAATCTCTTTGGTATGTTTGCCATGGGCGGGCACCATCACCACGTACGTTTCAACCATTATCTCTCTTTGCACCAAATCTAACGGGCCAATCTAGGGCGGTCATTCACATTCTCATTCTCATGGACATGGTCACTCTCATGCTTCCGACGATGGCAACGCTCATGTTGCACCGATTGCCTCCGTGCACTCGCACTCACACACACATGATCATGCTCACGATCGCTCTCACTCGCATTCGCCTCCTCTATCGGCACCACCAGTAGTCTCCCGTCCGCGAGCGCAATCTCACCACGCTCATTCTCATTCTCACTCACATTTGCCGTCCTTACCACCTGCAACCAATCATAGTCATGATCATTTGCATTCGCACTCGCACGTACGCTCTCATTCACAGATTGAGCGTTCTCATTCTCTACCCTTGCCCGATCCTCGTTCTAATTCTCCCCTTCACTCACCAAATACGTCTTGTTCACATTCACACGTTCCTGCTTCCCTCGACTTGACGGCTACCAATGGGAACGCCGCGTCAGTAGATGGACACGCGTCTCGCCCGTCGATCCAGATACACCTCGCGTCAGATCCAGAGACGAGCGATGACCTTGTTCTCTCTCCACTTTCTGCAAGTATTACGCCCAGCTACAAATTTGGTTTCGGAGACGATGAGCACCTCACGACCCATCACCATACTGTGCATACACACACATCAGCACATGAAGGCCATAGTGACAACATGCGAGGGGTATTCCTCCATGTTATGGCAGTAAGTTGCATCTTGGTAGATCATGTTTCTCGACGTTCTGAATATGGTCCAGGACACACTTGGTTCTGTGGGTGTCATCATATCAACGCTCTTGATTCAGTTCTACGGTTGGACTGGATTTGATCCAATTGCTTCGCTGTTTATTGCAGTGTTGATCGCCGCCAGTGTAATCCCCCTGGTGATGGACACAGGGAAAGTATTAGCCCTCGACCTATCAGATAGAGGCACCGCAATACATCAAGCGCTTGCGGAGGTTAGTGTGGCCAAATTCCGTGACTTCATCATGATGACTATCGTATTATCTCTAGCTTTCTTCCATTGAAGGAGTCGCTTCCTATTCGGAACCACGATTTTGGCCGAAAGATGCATCCACTATTATTGGCTCCATACATATACAGCTTGCTCCATCTGCCTCAACATTGGACCCCGGTGGACCCCACTCTAATCAACGGACAACGTATACCAGATTAGATCGAGTGACTGAACGGGTCGATGCTCTCATGCGGCAAAAAATACTTGGGCTTGAGGAACTTACGATACAAGTAGAGGAATCGAAACAATAACAACACCTTGTACTATTCTTTATATCATTATCATTTTCGTTTCTCTTCCTGGAAATCGTAAGGATAATATGAGCAAGTCAGTCATGTCAAATTTCACGCATCTGCAACCGTTCATGGAATGTAGTGATAAAATTCTCCACGCCGCATAAACCCTTCAAATGTTCTGCAAGTGTTACAAAGGGGCCTGAAAAAATTTCTTACGTGTCGGGCAAACAAGCGGTGTATATAACAATGGACTAGCTGTAATACAAAACGCACATGATCAGAGGGGGATAAGCCAGAGGTCGTAACACAATATGTACAGGATAAGATCATACAACAACATATCAATTAGTAGTAATGAGAGAAGATCCCGGTTTTCAATCTCGAGGCTTGAGTAAAACCTTCGATTTCAATACTAAGGAATGGGTCTAGACGTCGACATATAAGCCGCTCTCCTTTCTTGCCTTCGTCATGGCTGTATGAACATTGAATATTACGATACACAGTCAGGGCCAGGATATGAAGGACATACCAGCAATGATTGCGCTTCCAACTCCACTTCCATCTTCAGCATGGCATGTCACAATACCCCTGATGCAAAGATGGTCATGCCCAGTGTACACGGGATAACATCAAGTAAATTGAGACCAGAACACACCTTCCCTTTTCTCCGAAAATATCGACAAGACCCTCGTGTATCCGATCCGCAAATCCAGGGTATTTCTGGGGAAAAGTATGCCATCGTCAGATATGAGACATCGGAATCCCGCTTATGAACAAACGCACATTGTACAACGATCCATCTGCGCCAACCAAGCACCCCTCATCGAGGTATTCCATCTTGCTGACAATGGCAGCAATACCGCACGCACTTAACCGTGCTGCGCGGCGTCCGATGAGCATCGCGAGAGCGCGGAAGAACTGGCGCTCTGCGAGCGTCGTTTCAACAGCAAAGAAGTGACTGAAAATACCGATGATCATGAGGAGCTCGTCCGTAGGGTCACTGTAATAAAATCATCAGGCGACATTGATCAATGGCGGAAGGAAGAGGTGGATAAAGAAAATATACCTCTCCATGAGAGACAAGAAAGCAGTCTCAAAGACGTAGGGACTCTCGAGCTTGTAAGTATTTTGGCCAAGGAACAGGACACCCTCATCAATGAGCTCGCAAATGACGAGCCGCATGATTTCACCGAGATACCGACCGGAAATTAGTTTCTGTACATTCGGTTGCTTAACTGGTTATTTGGGAGAGGACGCGTAAGGCTTCCTTACCTCAAAAGCCTGCTCTCCTGGTTTGTTCGACGATTCATCAACAATTGTGTCATATTTAGTCCTCGGAAGGTGTTCATGCTCGAAGGAATCAAAGGCACCCTGTTCGCAGACCACATCAATTAACAAGAACAAGGAAACAGCGAGATTGTTACCTACCCATTCGCAATTGATGGCCATTTCAGCACTCTCGTCGATGCCCAGATTCTTGATCTTGGGAATATCCTTAACATGTTCCATATATGCCGCATTACAGCCTGTACCGAAGATGCATGCAATCTTTGTCTTAGGATTGACGTAGTGCGAAGCGATGAGTGTCCCCGTCGTGTCGTTAATCAATGCCGTCATTGTCACAGGCAGCTCCTGTAGATTGTAAACCTGTTAGAGCAAAATTTTTGGGAGAGGAATTGACGAACGTATTTGGCAAGGGATTTGCGAAACATCTCTGCGACATCTTTGCCCTCGGTATTCGGCGCACCGAAACCCTTCGTCCAGCGGATTAACACTCCATGATCAATTCTCTCTTGTCTGGAGGATGTTGCGTGAGACCTTGGCCAAAATACAGGTGTAGGGGTGATACTCACATGCAAGGATAAGAGAACTTTCAGACACATTCAGTCTTAGTTGATGTGAGACAGACTTTAGATGACAGCTACTGACCGTAAATCCAAGCGGGAGCGTCTCCCCAGGTTTGAGGTTCAATCCGCCTTCCTCCTCCGCAAGGTTTGTATCAACAAATGTCTTGAGGCACTCAGCACAAAAATCAAAGAGTTGCTGACCATCGTCGTGTTTCTGCTCCTCAGTAAGGCGGTACTTTGTCTGCGTGATCTCAAACTTGCCCTCGCCTTGCACGGAGACGAGGCACACACGAAGATTAGTGCCACCTGCAGATCATTTTGAGGGTTAATTGATTATATGATTCCAAATGAAATAAATGATGTATGAGACGGTAGGTGTCGACAGGCGTGCCGTGAAGGACGTACCAAGGTCCACAGCAAGGTAGTCACCTATTTCTTTGCCAGTGGGGAATCCAAACACGTAAGTGGGGATCATGGGCTGGCGCACCTCATTGTCAGCACCAATGCAATTAATAAGCCATGAACGAGAGATAGAATAGACAATCAAAAGCACGCGAAGATGACGTCGCTCATAGAAGGAGTTTCTAGTGTGGCGTAAAAAGGGGCTTTCGAGCGCAGAATACACGACATCAGCTCGGGCAGAGACGAACCACATTGAATGAGGAACCAATGATTTATAGAACAATGAAGAATACGTTTTAAAAACCAGCACACGTACCACAACTTGTTTTGGTTTTTCAAGACCGAGTTCCAGGGTTTCCTTAAATGCCTCGACGATCATACGCATGCGTTGGGGGGTAAGCGTAAAGCTGAGTGTGCCCCGGCGCATCAGTGCACTAAATCCCCAGTGGGTCGCGCGACATACATGCTCTCATATTTCCTGAGGTGATCTGCCATCGTTCTGGATACAATCGAGACCATTAGATATGCTGCGGAACGTAGATCCCGCGTTTGACGAGGCGCACTTTTTGGTCGCATGGGGCAGAACCTCCTCATCCTGTGTTCTGGTGTGCAGGGCCATTGTCTGGCCCGACGCAAGAGTGATACTTCCACTTCCACGGCGCGAGAGGACCATGATTACAGGGGTACACGATGACGAGGAGATGGAAGAGGAGAAAGACAGGAAACGCGGGGTTTGCGAGGAACACTCGTGGGAAACACTCTACTCCACTTTTCACGGCGACGGTCACCACGGTCAGCCATGATTGGGCTCAAAACCACCCTCAACGTACGTGCTGGACCCTTTCTTGGTAATTTTCTGACCGAGATGCAGTGTATAGATAACTCTGGTGCCCTCGTAGTCGAGTGCGTCAATATTCTTAAGCAAAAAGTGAACAATGGCTGGGGGTCTGTCGGCGACGAGATTGTATGCGTCGTTAAACGTGCCAGACCCGTATCTTCTGCTGCCCAGGCCTCTGTGACTGCCGTCAAGGTCCGCAGAGGCGACGTACGACGTGCCGTCATTGTTCGTACAAGGAAGGCCGTGCGAAGACCCGACGGGCGGATGATTCGCTTCGACGACAACGCCGCAGTACTGCTAAATAACAAGAGAGAGATGCTAGGGACACGGATAGGTGGTATTGTTAGTGCAGACCTACGGATGAAGGGGTGGGGTAAAATCGTCAGTTTGGCGCCAAAAGTGAGTCATACTACCGTCTCGAGCGAATTTCAGTGATTGCTGACGTTTTCCTATCTATCAAGGCTATATAATATGTTACTGCAATGCTTCCTCACTAGATCGTAATCAAAGCACTTAAAGTGTTCAACAGCCCATCAACCCTCCTAATGTATATGTCTTTCGTTCATGCAAGCAACCCAGTAGTGCCGCAACTGGTTATTTCCATCATCTGGGGTCACGAACAACTGTTTTTTCTCTTTATAGTCGTCGGCAACGACACGGTGCCTAGGTAATCTGGATAGGAGGCACACGAATTTGATGAGATACCTCTTCCAGAAATTTGTCAGCGCGACCCATGGCTTCATCGAGAAGGGAATCTACACACAATAGGCAAAGAGTGTATGATTGTGGAGTTCGCGCCAATGTTTGCGGGAATAGGTTGCAGCCCAGCTAAAAGGTAGGCGAGAGGTAGGGTGTAGTTCGGTCAGGAAGTTCATGACTGGTGAAAAAGAGCGTGCACACCAAAGAATAGCTCGAGGTCCTTTCGCGGGTAAACGCTGATGTCGAACTTGTTCAATGATCTGAAAGAGAGAGGTGGAAGAAGTCCGTTACAGGCGAGGGTCGATGAGAGTTATGAGCGTTGGGGTGTAAAGAAACGGCGGAGAAACAAGTCACACCGAATGAGCCTTGCATTTCACAAGTTCTCGCAAGCCACCTTACCTTCCGTTGCTAGTATTCGACTGGTGCCTAAATTTGGGGAGCTAAACGAGCTAATTTCTTTAATGCTACGGACAGCCCATAACGACATCTCAGGCAATGTTGGCAGGATCAAGCCGCAGCCTATCCATACAAATTTCTCCGCACCACGGAACTATCATGTCAACTTCCCATTCGTCCACTCTACTATATTATCCGTGTTAGCCATGCATGATCGCCACATCCAATGGAGACGATTGCTCGAGTTGTCAAATCTTCTCGGAACTTCTTCCGGCATTTTTCCGCTGTCAAAGAGGGGAGCTGAAAAAGTTTTTAAGAGGGAAGATATGATTGACTCCGTCTATCTGTCTTAGACGCGAAGCAATCCATCACTAATTTTTATTACGAACGAGCGAGCTACATTGCCAATCAACATATTTTTATGCGGCCTGATGAAAATCTACTTACCCTTCGTTCCTCAAGCATCTTCGCCCATTGATTCTTGTGGCTCTCTTCATCCTGATATCGTACTGTTCCCACTGCACTCAGCGCTTGAATCAATCGATTTTTTTCCTCTGATAATGCAGCGCTGAGTCTCTCGTTCTCCCGCGACTGGTCCAACAGCACCTTACAAACCGTGAGCTCATCCTCGAGGCAGACAACCCTCATCTTTTGTTGCTCAAGCTGTTTCACCAGTCTTGAGTGCTCCTCCTTCCACTCTTCTCGTTCCTTGTCAATAGCAGACGTCAATTCTGATATCTGAAAATTACAACGTAATGGGTCAAACCATAAACTGTGATTCGTTGTATACAAACC
The DNA here is from genome assembly GCA_017657275.1 of Termitomyces sp. T108. NCBI lineage: Eukaryota > Fungi > Basidiomycota > Agaricomycetes > Agaricales > Lyophyllaceae > Termitomyces > Termitomyces sp. T108. The sequence continues at coordinate 4,490 of JAGGAU010008493.1, read as the reverse complement.
TTCTCTCTTGTCTCCCTGCCTTCCTTCTCTAACTCAGAGACCCGGGTATAGTAAGTTTCTTCAATTGACTGAATGGTTGACGTCGGTGCATTAACCACTTTTGCATTTGCAAGGTAAACTATGTCCGCGTCGCGACTCGAATCATATGATGGAGTCATCTGAGCAAAGATTCAGCCAGGCATGAGTAATCCAGAGTGAATATTTAAATACAGATTCATGAGATGAAGCAGAACCTGAAGGGCCTGCAATAATTGTTTCTTCATCTACATCCATGTTGACAACAGGGTTACTGTGAGATGAAAACGAAGCTCGGCCGAGTGATGGTGATAGTGGCGGCGGACGTGCGCCAGTACGTGCGTGCGGGAGTGACTGAGGAGTCGGATAGAAACCGTCTGGGCCTGAGGTGCGAGCAAGCTTGAATGGGGTGGAACTGGAAACCCATGGTCATTAAATGTACTCTGCGGAAGAATACGGTTCATGTACATGATTGTCAATCCTGAAGCGTAATGTGGAAGACCACTGGATGGAGCATCTATCATCTGTACTTCCTCATCCTGTCCGGCAGGTTCATCATCTGCATCAGAGAGTTCATCGCTTGCGAATGTTACAACACTTGCTTCCCGAACAAAATCGCAAGAATTAGCATCTGTAAGCCGTTCTTTGAGCACATTGTTCTCTTCTCGAAGTTCTTTGTTTTCTTCGATGACCTAGTTATACAGGACACGATTTTCAAGCATCGTCACCGCGTTCGTATACGTGATGACTTACCATGGCATACGTGGGTCGCGTCATCGATATCTTCTGTCGGAAGTAGTCTGCGTGTGCACGATGCCGATTCACTTCTTCTCCTGGTGTTTGTGATGCAGCTTGCATGCATCTTTCCAGCTGATATAAATTTTTCTGACATCGGAAAGGTACATTATTTCACGCACAAAATTGTCATCTGCCTGGAAACACGAAATTTTGTCTTTTCTGTGTTCCATCTAATATAGCCTTGTTCAACCTGGAGGTTGCGTAAGAGAAGCCCAGAGTTTCGTGTATCCACAACGAACCAGTTCCGGAATTGCTCTTCTAAAACTGCGTAGAAAGTATGGTCCAATACTTGCACGGGCAGGAAGGAAAGCTTGGATATATACATGGCTGGACTAGTCAAAGAAGACAAAGGCAGTAATTGTCAAAGATGAGTTTGTGACGGCTGTCCACGTGCGCGTTCATCACTTCATTGTCAAAGTCGTTTGCAACTGTCCAGTTGTCGTCAATCATTATTCAGATAATAAAATACGTGCTTCTTTCTATAGCTAGGCTTCGTAAAACTCTCTTGAGAGAGAAGATTCCATAAATAACCCAACAAAAATGGCGCTGTGGCAAAGACACTTGAGGTCGACCGACATTATCTTTACCCTCATAATCATTCCGCAACTTTTTGAAGAGCTCCTACCATCTATGACGAGGCGTTCTTGCGCAGACTAATAATGAACGCGACTAGTAACTCGGCAGAGATCGTCGACCGGTGATGAGCCAATATTACTATAGTGTGTGGGCGCAATGTAATACAGTTCATTCAAGGTGGCGTGTCGCCCAAGGAATGCGAGGTCGAACAGCAACACGAGGAGAAAAGCTGGTCAACTCTCTGCGATGAGATCTGCATCGGTATCAGTCAGAACCTTGAGGAGCGTCTCTTTGACCTGAGCATGGAGGTCCTCTGAAGAATCCTGGTCAAAAACCTCCTGGACAAGCAGCAGAACGGTCGACAGACGTACTGGTTCTATTTACGGCACGAATGTACTCAGCGTTAGCAACCTGCATCTCTTCTTCCAACGCAGCTAAGCGTTTCGCTTGAGCTTCTTCCGGCTCTGGCTCCGGGAGCGACTTGATGAGGTACTCGACCTGTTTAGCCTTCGTCATGAGATCTGCAACCAGCTCCTTTTTGTTCGCTGTATAATATCAGCTTCGACTCCAAGATCCTTCATTGGTATAGCACGACATACCCTCAAAAACCTCGGGCACATCATACTTTTCTGGGTTCCGCTGCTTCGTTATGGGTATCTCGGGTGTGACCTGGAGGAAGTTGGTCCGCGAGGTGAGGTATTCAATGGTATTGGACATGATAAGGAGGAGCTGTCACGATAATTAGGTGTTTATACTTCGTACATAGAACGCACTGACCTGCTGTATCTCATCCTGAAGTTGTGTTATTCGATCCATATTCGATAAATCCTGCAGCATTGCGCTGCGAACGTAACGTTTGTCGCCAGTCGAAGTCAGTGATCCGTTCGCACGGAGGTCGGGACTCGGCATTTGTAAGCTTGCCACTGCTCGTCATGGGCAATGATGGAGGAAGCATCCCCGACCGCAGAGATCTTGTGAAGAGCAAGCCCAAGGTATGTTATATATGTTATATATTGTTGAAGATATATTAACGCATTTTTTAGGCTGAACAAGCCGACAAGGCGAACCAGACGCGGGCCCGTTGGTTCTTTTGTGCTCTTTCCAAGGCAAGTCACTATGTCTGCTCGTGGAAGGATATGTCTTTAACACTGGTTTGTAGCGCAAACTCGAAGAACCCGTCGTTTCGTGTGCCCTCGGCAAGCTGTACAACAAGGACTCTATCATAGAATACCTCTTAGATAAATCGGCGTATGGAGATGGAGAGACAATCTGTGGGCACATCCGCTCTCTCAAGGTCACTTTCTCTACATCTCATTTTTTTCGTATCTCAATCAACAAACTATAGGACGTTAAGAGGCTTACTTTGGCTCCCAACTCCTCCCGCGCTCCAATGCCTGATGGGTCCGAGCGACCGCAGTTTATTTGCCCTCTCACTCTCAGAGAGATGAACGGCCTAGTGCCTTTCGTCTACATCTCCACCTGTGGCTGTGTCTTCTCGCAAGCCGGTCTCAAGACCGTCGCGGAAACTTCAGACGAACTCAGCCTCTGCCCCCAATGCGGCAAGAAATATTCCCCAGCAACGGACACTCTGCAGCTCAATCCGTCCGCGGATGAAGAAGAAAACATGCGTGAGTTGATGGAGCGCCAGCGCCTCCTAGAGCCTCCCTCAAAAAAGTCGGGAAAGAAGCGCAAAGCTGTTGTGGATGGTGAGGAGGAGCCATCAAAGAAGAAAAAAGAGGTAAAGCCAAGTTTGAATCCGAGCGTTGCAGCAGCGAGTCGAGCAGTGGCGAGTAGTCTTGCAATGGAAGAGGCTAAGCGCAAGGCGGGGATGAGTGAGGCAGTTAAACAAGATAAAACTGTTCCCCTGTTCGTGAGAGTAGTTTTGGACCTAGAGATGTGGTGATTGCAGAGATGAAGGACGGATATCTCGGAAGACCGAGGTGTGGTGTTGCAATAGTATTGAAGTTGGTAGGAGCCACTTTCGTGAAGAAGCCTCGTTGGTACAAGATCCCGATAAGATAGCGGGCAATGAGACCACCCAGACTGTAGCCCGTCACAGAGAATCTTTTGACGGTCTTTCCATCTTCCTCGAGCTCAGCAACCTTCTCTGCTACCTGTAATACGCACGAATCATGAGAATCACGGGTAAATAAGTAACCGCAGCACCCACCTCCTGGGCTACCCGCTCACCACCCCAGTCAATACCATCGTAGGTCGAGTTTTCGCTGTTGGTTTCAGCAACCAAAACTTCGATTTGAGTGTCGTCCGAGCTAGAGGCATATGTTTCTGTGATGATGCGCTTGAGTTCTGAAAGATGGCCAGGATTTCCCCACATGCCATGAATAAGAACCAGCAGGTGTACAGACATTATAATGAGACTGTTAGTTACAACGAAGCAAGGTAGAAAGCTGCACTGGATCAGACCACAGGGAAACAATCACCATGTGCATAGCCGACAGAATGACAAGTGACGACTCCGTGCCAATTCGTAAGGAGATAGACATACTTATGTAATCGAGTGTGGGTGACCGAGTAGATCGGTGTAGATCGTGGAGAAAAAGTAGCTGAGTGGATAAGGAACTTGCCATGGCCAGCACTCTGCCCGTTACTATTCGACGGCTATTGAACGCCTCTGGTAGGTTCTCTCAATCTCCGAAATCGTGCTATTTCCTGCGTTTACGGGTCCTCAGACGCAGAGATCAAGCGAGCTGTGGATGTGCTCCTAGCCGCTTTTGGCGAAGGTTAAGCCCTTATCTGAATCCTTCTATATTATATGGCTCATAAACCAGAAAGACGATCCTTTCATCAATTTGTTGATGGGAGGTGATCGGTCACTACTCCGCTCTGATTTTGAGTTCTGGGTGTGCGATGCCTTGCTAGGTGGCGAAGTCCATGTTGCTATGCTTGGCCCAGAAGTAAATGACATCATTGGTGTCGCCGTGTGGTATGGCCCAGGACAATCTCCCATGCTGACGTACGTTAAGAGCAATTATTGCATTGATTGATACCACAATGTCCTATCAGAGAAGAACAACGCGAGGTGGGCTCGAGAATTTTTTTCTCCAAGTTACCCAAAGAATTAAACAGATGGTGGTTTGAAT
>JAGGAU010008492.1:0-19232 GCA_017657275.1 Termitomyces sp. T108 | reverse complement strand
TGGGTGCAGCATGTGATGTCCCAGAGACAGACTTTGAACAAGTTAGATAAAAATGTAATACTATACTTAAACACTTATCGAACTCTCTGATAATCTGTGTCTACTATGATGTGACGTTGCAATTACAGTCTTTCAAGGTCTACCACACCCACGTTTCTTTGTCACAGGCTCAAGCTCTCCCCTAGCTTGCGCTAATTGTAGATGCCCAGTGCCCTGTGGCCGGCCAACTGGTCTCTTCACTGTCTCAACAGCTGGGTTTCTATCCAAGTTTTGTAAGCCCCGAGGGCGCCCAGGACGCCGTTTACCAGTTTCTGAGCTGTTTACTATCATAGAAGAGGTATCCGATTGTGCTATTGTAGCTGATGTGATGATACAAAAGCGATTATTCTCAAGCTTTGGATGGAGTGGATGGGGTGAGCATGTATGAGGTCTAATAGCAAGTATACTAACTGAGCTAAGGGACACACAAAAGACTGAGATAACTTACGTTGGAGTGTTTACTACATTCAGAGGAGATGGTGTTTGCAAGTTTGTGTCTGGTGCCACAGGAAGACTTTGATGCATTGTCAAGGTGGAAATTCTCAAAAAATAACAAGACATATCTCACCTGAGTATGAAGTTGGTTCTCTGCTCCGGGTCAAGCTCGTTAATCTGCTGAAGTTCCTTGGGTGTAAAATCCTCATAAAAAGTCGCATATTCGTCATCCGAATCCATTCTCATGAGCAAGTAATGCAGCAGTGCAAACGATCCAGGTAACAATGTAAATATAAATTTCAAGCGCGTTGTTGGTGCGTCGAGGACTTGATTGTAAGAAGTGATTTCAGAGATCTTGTAATTGTGATTTCGTAGGAGATAGAAGATACTTCACATAAAAATGAAAGAACAACTAAGTTATGGACATACGTATAGTGGGTCTGGGGTGAGATAGATGACGACGACAGTCCAGGAGAGTGTTGACAAGACGAATGAGCGCTGGTGAGGTTATGCCAACGCGGTCATGTGCGAATTCAAACTCCGCTCAGTACCACCGTCCACCCCAATTAGTAACGAGCCATAATGCCGCAAGGTTGATGTTGACAATAGTTGTCCCGTACGAGGTTCTAGGGTTCATCTCATGTTTACCTTATCGATATCAAAGCAGCATAAGCCAAACAGGGGAAATTCATCGCATATCAATATGCTGCCAGGTCTTCCTGGGACCTTTTCCATACATAGAGTTCCGCACAGCTTTTTGATTCAAGGACCCCTCGATCTTGTTCTTGATTTTTAAGTTTGATGATGAGTAGCGAGCGGGTCAACGTGACAAAAGATAGAGATGGATGATAAGGCTTCCGAATGGTGACCTATAAGCGTGAAATTCAATGCTATCTACCCAATTTATCTTCTTATACGTCGGAATTAGTGACCTTTGAGAGCAAATGTCGGAAGTTTCTTGAAAATCGTCAATATTGACGCAAAAGAGGCGGGGACCAATGGGCAAATAGATCGAATGCTCAGCAGAAAGGAAGTGAACAGCTTTTACACGACTACCCTGTTCCCAAATTTTGGGGAATAACAATGCAGGAAATCGGACCCATCAAAAGGAAGATTTAACAGGTGTGTTTTGAATGAGATGCAAATTTGATGATTCCTTTGTGACAACCCTTCGGCATTCAGTAACATGGTTAGGAACCATGGATCGTTTCCTAATGAGATACAGGTTACCCTACAATCGCCGTATAACGGAGGGCGTTCTGTAACGAACATGTATACATGTATGCCGACAGTCGGAAAGTAATGATCAAGATGCATATAAATACTTTCGCACTTTTCGCTCGTTCATCTCCAAGGAGTCCCTGCAGGATAGGAGTCGGATATCCGCACGGAGTTAGTCGACGCGTGTACTTAGGGGAGTCAAGACTTTGGAAGATCCTACGCTCTGTCATTCAAAACTTCCGTCAAGACCGCTCCGACTCATTATATATTGAACCGTGAGATAAAACAACATGGACGAACGGGAAATGCCGTCGCGCAACCATGTATAGTCGATTTTGATGGCGATATTTTTGATCTATCAAAAGAGGAAGGGACGACCCACTCGGAGTTCTCAATCCAAAAATACCTGACCACGGATATTTTTACCTGTATCTAAGGAATTCTGTTTTGTGAATAGGCGCAAATACTACAGGCGCACTTGAATCTGAGCAAGCGTGGGTCAAGATTCTTTTCTCAAATATTGTCTCCAGATACTGTTGGAGAAGTCGAGAGCTGCGCGTAGGTTTCAGATATATCAATGCTTGCGGGTATTTTGCCGCCTCCTATGTTGACAATCAACGGCAGTCTGGTGTTTGTGACTTGAAATGAGGGTATGTCAAAAACTCCGTGACCCTGAAGAAGGTACCATACGTACAACCACCACGTCAGGCCGAAGCTGTGCCGTGATTTGAACAAGTCCAAATATGCAACTGGACGTCGTGTAGAAATAGAAGCTAGAAGGCTATGTTGAGCAATACCGTGGAGGAGATATTAAGTGTAATCGAAGAGCGATGTGCTTGCCATCTACCATTCTATATGTTTACCATATGAGGAATAAAGGCAGGGACAATATATGTTATAGGTATGTACATATTACACGTCTAAGAGTGACATTAAGATCTATATATTATTAGGACGCTCTAGACGACAGTGTGATACGTGTAGAAACCATGAGACCTGATGAAAGAGGATGCGTACAGACATATCTAAATGTGGGTAAGATATATATATGCAGAGATGATAGCAAGGAAAACAGCGACGATAGATGCGAACGGAATCTAACAACAGACATCTCCAAAGTCCCGATTGAAAAGAAAGAAAGAGGATGCACGAATGGAGAATCATTCACGACTTTTTCTGTGATCGCCGTTGCCGTCAGATAAGGGTCAGGAGTAAGCATAATTGAAACATACTGGCCGCATCATCAGCGTGGAGGAGTTGTTGCTTGTCTGAGAGGGCGGCTGATGAGTATAGCATAGCAGATCAATTGCTGGACGGAATAACAATGAACTAGAAAGAAAAGACTAACTGGGTAGGCGTATGGGGAAGGCGATGGTGCTTGTGAGTATGACGATGCCGTTTTTGAGAGAGCATTTCTTAGCTACAAAATACTATGAAATCGGTTCAACTGAAGGAAGGGAAGACTCACCAGTGCCTCACTCTCTGCTGCTCGGGAAGCGTACATATTCGGATGTAACGCTACATTTTGTATGCTGGTAGCATGCGGTAGTGAATGCAATGACGAAGAAACACTGGGGAAAGCGACCAGGCTTGAGGGTGCTGAGTTGTTTGATGCGTCGCGAGACATGGTGAAAGCGATTGAAATTTGAAACGAGAACAACTGGGAGGTAGTTGACAGCAAGCCACAAGTAAAGAAGACTTCAAGAAAGGAGACGGTAGCGAACCAGAAATTGGGTTGGGTTTGCAAACCGCCACAAAACTTACCTGAACTCTTTATAGATTTTGACAGTCACTTTGGCGCGTGTAAGCGTGACAGGGCTTCCACCCTTTGCGATCATTGAAGTTCACTAAATATGGATCTACCAAATTAAATTCGCTTTACATGGTGCATTGGAACAAGATCTATTAGATATTCACACCAGGAGGACCCAGCATTGATATTGACGTGAAGGGCCGAACCACTGGCTGCTTGCTACTACTAATTGCAGTTGGGGTGGAATCCACCACACTCCCGATCTGGCCATTCGAATCAAGATTTCGTTCGCCGGCTTCCTCCGGGGAAAATCAGGGCTTTTTCGGAGATGCCTCGAGGTCGAGCTCACATGCCAAAGCAAATTCTGGGGTGCTCATTTAACGAGGGCGTCCAGTAATATCATCCCTGCATTCGCAGATCATGTGCGTCGAACCTTCGTTGATACATGCCTGCTCCTCTGGGGATAGGATAACGGCCATTTTATACTGGGTGTGTGATACTAAGAGGTAAGCCTCTTCCTTTGTGAATAACATTTAACGGCCTTGGGAAAATTATTGTTCAGCTAGTAATGTCGTAACTGAATTTTATTCCTAGGGAGGCATACTCCACGAAAGTTCAAATTGACTCTAATCATCAACCCACATTTCAATGTAATTTCACCAATTTCTGGATCCAAAATTCCCGCCCCAGCGCGAATGAGGTGTAATTCATATGACCGACATGTCGAACGTCGCCAAATTCATCCATACAGCCACAGATCCCCGAGGGCTTGATCTGGAAAATCCTGTATGGTCCTTAACGTTGTTTCAGACTCTACCGTGATGAGACAATAAATCGAGAACAAGTAACGGATTGATTACATATCAAAGAGAGGTCTTAGTAATAGATCAAGGTGGGCTTTCATCGCAAGATACCGTCTCCTTTGTATGATAAGGTTAATAGATATTGTATCGAAGCCGCGCCCACAAGCACACTTATGTGCATTTTAGAGGACAAGCTTAGATCCGCCCGATTTTCCCCCATCAACATCTGGTCGTGATGAATGTATGGTTTCCAACTGAGTTCTCATTTCGTCCAATAAATTTTGAAACATTTAGATGCCACAGATTCTGACCAAATATGTACGCGGCAACGTTGAAAAATCTCAAGGCTTGACTCGATTGGTCAAGACATTCCTTGCCCTAATGAGATTTTACTCGTGGGTCTAGCCACACCTTCGCCGTTAACTTGGACGAGCAAGACATCGAGCATAACAAATACCGGCAATGTTCAGTCTTTCATATGGAAGTCAGACGACCTCGGTAAACTAGGATGTTACCAAGTGTCAAGATGAGAACGTCTAACTACACTTTGTCATATCATCAGAACCTGAGCCAACAGAGAGGTGAGATATTTCTGTACGTCATGCTGTGGAGCCGAAGATTGGACATGGTAGTTTGCGCGACGATGTGCAGGACCATCTAGCACAGGTGAGAGATCTGATATTTCTGTGTACCGTGTTGTGGACCCGGAAGCTCGGACATGACAGTAGGCGCGACGGTTTCCAGGACTATGTGGAACCAACAGCGACCGGGGTCTGTCAGAAACACGACACCTGGCGAGCCCAGTTAGAGTTGGGTTGAAGTCAGGGAGGTAAGTGATTAATGGTTCCAGTGTACATCAAACACCTCCGTCGTCGAATGAGGGCCAATACAATAGAGCTCCTCATGAATCAAATGACAAGTCATTCATACGAAACACACATACCTGATAAGATTTGAGCCATGAGGCATGAGCAAAACGACACATAGAATAGGACGACGTAACCGCAAGGACTTGTATTACAAGAATCTACATCAAAAGAAGGAACCATCTTTGCAAAGTGTAAAGATACGGCGAAGCTTTACACATGGTAACGTACCCACGTTTAACCTGTGCCTCAAGGTTTTGAGAACAATCGCTAACAATTGAGAGACCTTACTTGTCCAAACTACTCAGATCATGATCATTTGAGTTAACTTAGGCCTCTTCTTTATACATCATCGATCATCCCTTAGCCACGAGGGACTTAAGGGACTGTATATATACATCGGGATAACGCTTAAGTATTAAAACTGAGAGATAAGAGCTAACCCGATCTGCACTTATCGGACTCAATACTGAAAGAGGAAATACAACCATTTATCTGAAAAGGAAAGTGATTGAACGAGGCCGCAAAAGTCAGGTTTCCCAGCCTTCTCCAGAAGATTCGCAACGCTTCCATACCAGATTGGATTTTGGGGTGATGCCCAATTTCTTGAGGAATGAATTAATGAACCCGCCCCCTTCTCGAATTCAGTGCTGGACGAGGATGATGTCGCATAGTCAGGAGGGCAATCGATTCATAGGGTTTCACAGGCGATTGGATGGACAAAACAAGGACAGTCACATGTTGTCCATGCTATGGCCGAGTTGAATGGTTCCCTTCCTATCCAGACAAATGAACATCTGCCGTTAATGCAACTCAATTAGCATGGACCGTCCGGCGGTAAGAACGCGGGCAAATATACTTCAGGCTCCTCTTCCGTGTGATGTATGTAAGTATGTAGATATTTAGGAATTATTGGTACCGAGTGTTGAGTGAAACCTAGTTATGGCTTCTGTTACTTGGATGAAATGCAACGTGGACTAACATTGATCGCCTACGCTCATGGTTGAGAGGACACCTAAACTTCACTCCAGCCCATACCACGGAAGGAAATGGACGATACAATTGGCTATTAACATCCCGCAATCCTGAGCATGTTCAATATCTGTCCAAAGGGGTAATAAGGAGTAGTAACAGACACACGAGTAGTGCAATGTACCGCAACGTCTCGTACTCCTTTGGGCTTATTTTTGTCGCATCATTATTGAGTCCTGTAACGTCGGAAAAGGCAGTTAGGAGGATCAGGAGTGGCGCATCAGAACATAGTGATTGAGTCAACAGAGTGAGGAATCCGAAGGAACGTCACAGTATCCTTGCTGAAGAAGCCCGAACGTAGAAAGTGATCAATGAACAAAGAAGTATAATCGGCGTCGTGTACATACTTCTACGTCGTCCCATACCAATGGGAACGGGGTCTAGTGGGTCGATTGACGTCTCAAGCTCGATATCTGGAATACATGTGTTCTGCCGCAAGATGCAGTTGGCCCCTCCTTTTCTACTGTCAAAGAAAAAGCCTGAAACTAGAAGAGTTATCATGGCAAAGTATCTGTGTATGATTCCAACCACACCCTGAGAACACCGTGGCGAGAACGTCAAAGCCATTTGCACATCGCAATCGGCAAAGTCCTTTTGTGACACATCCATCAGATCATCTCTCAGTCTTTTTACGTATTGAAAATATCAATGAATACTGATGAACTTTGACATGACGCATGTCGAATGATAGCTACCCTTGATATCGACCTCAAAAGGGTGCATGAAACGTCCCTCGCAACAACCCGCCTAGAAAGATCAGTGCCGTCAACGTGGGTGTGGGAGGGAAACATACAATTTGGAACCTAACCGATTGTATATTACTCCCAGAGTAACCAGCGAATACAGAAAGTTGAAAGAAAGAAATATCAAAGGACCCACGATCCACACGGCACAACTGACATAGAAAATTGCATGGTATCTTGATTTTCCGAGGACCTGGTCAAGTAACCGAGTGCAGTACCTTTCTCCCCGTGAGAGCTTCGGATTCATCTCAGAAGGCGACCGCGAACGAGCAACTCTAATGAGATGGAAAATGGAGGGGGAAGCCCTTCTTCCGCAGGAATACTCGTCATTGCTGCAAAACTGGATGTACTACTAGATACACACGGAACCGAGTGCTTTGACCGAGACTTGACCGGGATGCGGACAAGATTGAGGAAAGAGAGAGATGCGAGTATCATCATATGCAGAGACAAATCAACCTGAGTGGGAAGTTATCGTTCGACGCTCACGACAACACTGACGAAACACTCACACGGGCATCCTTAGACACGACAAACAACTTAGACCCCAAACCTCTTCACCAAAATTCTTGATGCACTGATTTACAGACCCGCAGCCGCACGACCATATACTTACATACATACCATCTAAACCCCGAGACCACGGACGATCCTAACCCCTCCGATTTTCCCACTCCACTCTCGTCATACATATAATGACACTTCTGCGCTTCCTCCATAACGGTATCGAAGATCAAAATAGAGATTCACAGCCCGCCCTTGATAAGATTTGCCGCGAACTGCTCCAGCCCAATGATCTGGAACATCCCTTTCCTTGCCCACTCGCTCTCGAGGCCGAACTCTCTTCTCCATGCACGACCTACATCGGCATGTTTAGGTCATCACACTATATCAGCAGAAGAGCTCACTAAGTCCCTCTTCCCATGCATACAACTCAACACGCCACCCGCGTTTCAGCGCCGTCCTGACGGGACCTGAGAAGAAGGATAGAAAGGAAAAGGGAATATCAGCATCAGCCTTTGATCTCGACGCTAACGAAAATGACGATAAGAAACCTAGGATATATGAAAACTCACCCAAAAAACCATCCTCACTAAATTGTCCGACATTCCCATCCCCTGTCGCGAGCACAATGGTTGCACCAGGGGGGACATCATCCGTGGCAGCCAGCACCTGGTGAAGCTTTAGCTGCAGAAGTTCGTCTACCCCTTGCTCGCGGTACCGAACACGCGCGGGGGTGGCAGAGGTGACAGGGGTAGTTGGAGGAGTCAACGTCGGGTAGGCAGATTGCTGTTGAGTGAAAGATGAAAGGCCAGGCTTGAGCGGTGAAGTTCCAGGGCTCCCAAGACCAGCACCAGAACCGTCGCCACCGCTTGTAGTTCCTCCCGAAAGGTGTGGTTTGTGAGAATACGACTTTTTCTTCACTGCCCGATCCATGCCGTCACCTGGATGCCAGTGTCAGCCATTATGATGAAAGAAGGAGAGGGAGTAGAAATCAGAATAACATGAACTCACCAAGATCTGGAACACGTATGTACACTCTAACCTCATACCCCAACCTCTCAAGCGTGTCCATAGGCTGATACAAAGGTGACGAAGTCACAACTACCCTACCTAGAAACACGTTCACATCAGTCCAATTCAATTGTATAAAAAGATGAAGAGAGAGGAGACTCAAGATGAAAGAGAATACAAAAGAAAGAAAGGAACGAAGAAAAAAGAAACTCACGAGACACTGCCCTTCCTCTCTCCAGAATCAATGCAAGCGCAGTATGCGACAAGTGCCTCTGCTTCTGGCTCGTCTTACTCGTCCTTGCTCCCGTCCCTTTCTTTATCCGAGCCTGAGCCTCGACCTTTTCATCTGAAGCCTCGGCCCTGTCTTCTCTATCGCTTGCTCCCTCTACCTGATCATGGCTTTGCGCACCCCCGCCCGACCTACTCTGCCCCGTCCCTATCCCTGTTCCTCTCCCCTCGGCCTCAACATCAGGCTTCCCACAATCTTCCTGCCACTCCACATCAGTCTCCACATCAGTCTCCTCATCTCTCTCCCCGTACCCGTGCCCGGTCGCGATCATGCTCTCATGTCTATAATTATGCCGTCCCTCTCCACCAACATGCCGCAAACTTGTCCGACCACCAAACAACACAACATCGTGCTCACAGTCATCCTCCCTAGACATCACACGCTGTGTCTGCGTCTGCGCAGCTTTCCGCACTTTCCTCGACCGTGATCGCGTGCGCGTCTTCATTGGGCTGATGGGGCTGGTGCTCGTAGGTGTGGTGTCGGTGCCGGTGGTGTCTGTGCCAGCGTTCTTGCTATGTCTCACATATGGCGAATCCAGTTTCGCCGCACTCGTACTAGGGTTTGACATCGTGTTCCGTGAAAGCGCGGTAGCGAAGGAGGGGAGGGGAATAGGCGTCGTGTGCATGTATATCTGTGCCTGTGCCTGTGTCTGGGTTGAGGTGGTGGGTACCGATACGCTTGAAGCCTTCAGAGTGGAAGTCAAGTTAGTCAGAACAGGAGATATGGGTATGGCTTTATTCATAGTATTCATGGATGTGCTTGTGATAGTGGTGGCGTGAGGTCGGGTGAGTATCCTCGGAACAACAACTTCCTTCTCCTTCTCCTCCTTCAAGGCCATCGCTGCCTTCTCTGTCGTCGCGGTGGTATCCAAAACATCAAAATTAACTCGAGATTGTAATTTCGCATTATCATTCGTGGAGTCTTGCCCATTATTCATGTCGTTGTTCCTATTCCTTAACGTCTGATTAAAATTTGCACTCGTAGTGAGGTACGGATGTCTCTTCAAATAAGTTAAAAGTCCAAATAAGATATTTGAGCTACGTGAGGAAAAGATAAGGATGCATTCGGTAGTAGAATGATGCAAGAAACTCACTGGTCAATAAATACATGAACAGGCGGATCCCCTTCCCTTGGCGCTCTCCCCCTCGGATCCAGTACATCCTCCCCATCCCCGTGTTCCTCCCCCCTTTCCTCGCTTCCCTCGCTACCATTCTTTTCTCTTTCTTCCCTGAAACCCGATATCCTGACATCTGAATTTGGACTCGCATCCGATACCCCTGCTCTCAACCTCCTCAACGCTTGCACAACCATCTTCCTCTCCACACCTTCCAACACCTCTCGCTCGGCCGGTGAGATCTTCACGAGATACCGCGTGAGGGCTATGAGTTTTCTGGTAGGGTCGTCGACCCCTTCTAAGTCTGTTACGACAACAGTTGAATCGCCCGAAACCAAACCGAAATCACTCATACCCTCTCTATGTCTTGCAAGGAAGCGCAAAGAAGGCACGGACCGCGCGTGGGTAAGTGTATGAGTGTGGTGGGAGGGGGAAGGGAATACCAACGAAGATGAAGAGGGAACTGAAGGTTTGCGGGACTTTGCCCTTGTTCGTCTCCGCGCGGGACGTTTGGATTCGCCGGACGCGTGTGATGTATGTGGGGAGTCAGAGGATGAGAAGGCGTTGCATGTCTCAGCCTTGATTGGTAAAGATAAAGGGAAGGAGGGTGTTAGTGTTGAAGTTGGAGAGGTTGGGGAGGTTGGGGATCGGGGACGAGGGGTTAGCGGAGTTGATTTGGATTGGTATTTCAATATGGAATGATAGTATGGAGACTGTTCATCGTCACCCTCTGCGTCATCATCTGAGTCTTCGAGACCGGCGGCGTGGTAGCTCCCCCCTGTGTCGGTATCGTCCTCAATAGAGACTTTAGATAAAGATGGTGATTTATGCTTCCGCCTTCGTCGTTTACGGCGTACAGCAGTGCTGGGTGGACCTAAGAATCCACTCGACGTGCGTTAGGCGTGCAGAGAAAAAGACAGCTGGAACGTGACCGTACCTACGACATGACGCCATGCATCAGGTTGAGACAGACTTGTTCGCGCGGCAAGCTGTGCACGTTCAGCAGCAATAAACGATAGGGCTTGGTCAAGATAGCCTAAAGAGGGACCGCACTCTTTTTCTTGTTGACAGCCCAGATGAGTATGATTATGTTCGAAATCAAAGTCGAGAGAGCCACTGGCAGGTGGGGAGGGCTGAGTTCTCAGCGTGAGCGTATAGTCGTCCACTACAGACGCAGATACCATCGGAGAGGCGGTGGAAGAAGCTGAAGGGTCTATCTCAGTCTCGGTCTCAATCTGCACAGAGCGCATCGTATCAGTATCAGTCTCGGTTTCTCTGTCGTCTTCCAGATACTGCGCAATCGGCTCATATGCCCAGACCGTCGATCTCCGTCCGTCCTGCGTCTGACTCTGTAAGGTTTCATTTTGGGACGGAGAGTAATGATGGATATACGTCGGGATGCGTGGCGGAGGTTGTAGATACGTCCATTCACGGAGAACGGTCCGGAAGCCTGCGCCGAGGTCGGGCTGCTCCTCGGACGTGTAGTGCGAGCTCGATGTCGCCGATGTGCTAAATGAAAACGTTGAGGGCGACGTCGTCGGCGACGTTGACGATGTCGAGCCCGCCATGGGGTTTGTGGTCAAAAGGGTGGTCGCCTTGAGGCAGCCAGGCGATGTCAAGGGTCGTCAGAAATTCACGTGATTCTAATTCGTCGCTTTCGCTGGGTCCATGACCATGAAGAACAACGAACCGACAGAGAGACCGGAAAAAAGGGATGTATCAATATGAGGCAGAGAAAGTCTACGTAGTGCGTTAGTAATCCGAGTGTAAACTCGGGCCACATGGGCCACATGGTAGTAATTTGCCTCTGTATTATCCAGTTCTCTGAAAGAAAGGTTTCCATCTTGATTCGATTTCAACCGAGAGAATCAGTAAGATTCTGCATTAGGCCCGCGACTACAGGGGAATCTGACATACATACTTAGTGGGGAAGAGGAATCCAGAACACGTCGGACAGAGCCTCTGGAGTTACCCGTAGGCTGAGTATCAAACAAAACAAGTCAGCCCTGCTTTTCATTTCAGATAGATTGGTTGACGGGTCAGGATATCAAAGGTTCGTTACCAGCAGAGCTATGTTCCGTTCCGTTTATGTAGTGCGCTCAGGCTGGGCTGCTCAATGTCGGACACACCAGGGCTGTACTGATGCTTATGTACAATGTCGGTTCCTTGCATTCCACTCATCGTGTGTGTCGCTTGTAAAGAATCTACACTTGCTTTACGCATAGATGTCACAAAGACTAACTGCAAAATGCAAGGAGGGCTAGTACTAAGTACCGTTCATTCTCGACTGTGAATTCAGGGAAAGTCAATGCATAGCAGCCAAGGAGAACTGGTTCGGCAACGAAGGATGATACGAATGGACAGGAAATAAGTACAATCAGTCGACGTGGAAAAAATAGCAAGTCTGTCGTACGACAATCGGTATGCAAGTCGGATAAAATCGCACTAGTCGACTTCAATGTAGCAATATGCCTCGAGATTCTCGGGAGTGCCTTGCCCACTCATCCACAACGCAGTCTGGCAGCTTTCATTGAGAATCTTCTTCTTGGGGGGTCTAAATAATCGGGGATGTAGAAATGATCTCGTCATACCATTGCAAGCATTACTTACCTATCCGGCTCGGGACACTTTTCTATGTCCCCAATTGAATATACAATGAATCTATCCTCACAAACCCCTGAAAAATGAACTTGTCTTTTGTCACTAGAAAAGCGTTGAGAATGAGTCAAAAAATCGTCGATAAACATAATTTACAGTTGGTTGTCAGCTGCGAAATTCAAAGCCACAAGTTAGACAATTCAAAACCGTATTCATTTAATAGAACAAGTTAACAGATACTCACTGTTGGATCGTGTATCTACCATGACGGGCGCGCCAAAAGAAACAGCTGCGAGGTTGGTAGCGACGATCACGAAGACAATACGGAGGGAAAGCATTGTGATGAGCTAGATGAGAGTGGACAGAAGAAACTTGGATCTAAACCACGGAGTTATTGAGCTCTGAGGGCAATGAAGGAGAAGACTTTCAAGAGGCCAGACTTTATGGCGGAAGAAGCTGTGGCATGACATCCATGGCAATCATGACTAGTGATTGGACGGCCATGGCTTTCCAGGACATCGAGCCCCGAGAAGCTGGGCCTAGGTCAAAGTCGGTCTAATTATGTAGACACACAAAATCGGGAGAATGCTGATATCTAGAATTTAGATCGGGTTTTACTACAGTTGTGGACAACCAAGCATAACGACTTCATCAGCGGGTGAACGAGCGAGAATTTTGGTAATCCGACTTCATGCCAGGTGTCAGTTATTAGAGCCTCTCTGCATAAAGGGCACAGAATAGTCACGATGTTTGTTCCAATGGGATAGGGATTTTTGACGTGTTCCATTTCAGGGATAACGGTTTTCCTACAGCTTCCAAGAGTCCTGTCTGTCCAATTCCATATCATAAAATTCAAAAATTGCGTTACTTAACAAAACATAAAACGACGTTGACGGGCTACCTTATCCGCAACTTTGAATCTAGAGTTCAAAAACTTCATAGTTTTCATGACCCACTTCCAAGTCATTTGACACAACACCATGAATATAGACGCAACATATCCATTTCTCACTCACCTGAGGACTTCCTATTTATTTATTTTGCATAAAAGCAAGCAGCAGTTGTTGAAATCAAACCAATGCCCTCTTGGGTATGCACTCCTTTTTAATGCTCTAACCAAAAGCACTGTCCTACTTTTGCCTCAGCCATTTGCTTCCTGGGAATGCCGAGCTACTCAATCTGAGGTTTGATCAGTCAAACATCACTGCTAACACTAGAAGATGTTTCCATTGGAAAAAGTGGAAAAGAAACTTATTATACCATTTCTGGAGTGCCAATTTCTGACATGATGATGTCAGCAGTTCTGATAGTCACAAGTCAACCTAGGTGAAACTAACTTTTGACTGTAGTTTACAAAACTGCTATTTACAAGTTTTGTGGGGCTTGTAGAAATTACAGTGATGTCCTCAGTCACTCTCCAGAATGTGAGTCGACTAATAATATTACCTGTAGAAATTACAGTGATGTCTACAGGTGATACTTAGTAAATGTCAATAGGTATATAAGTAAATGAGCTTACCCTCAGTCACTCTCCAGAATGTGAGTCGACTGAGGGCATGATTTGTCTACACAAAAATAATATAGAAGAAAAAAAAACAAAGACTAGCAAATACCGGATCGGCGGTAAGTGGGGCTGAGCAAGCCATAATTAAGAGGTAATTCCCAAAAGGAAAGACCGCCAATGGTCCGTATGTCAATTCCTCAACAGGGCTTTAGTCACATTAATCACACACTTTTGAGAGTAATTGAATAGTTTTATTTCAATGACTTTATTCAAGTTTGCAAACCTGCACACTCAAAATGGGCTCAAGAGTATAAATACTATTATCCCAAAGTCAACCTAGAGCTCCTAGGCCTAAGTAGTCCACTCCCTGGAGACCCTGTGCTGTGGCAATCAGATTGCTTGCCCTGTTCCTTGAATTCTCTCTCTTTTTATATCATTTCCATCATGCATCAACCATTGTATCAATTGCATAACTTCATTGAGTCATGTTGTAAGTAATTGTGGGTAGTTTAACCATACTTTGTCCATGGTTTCACCCAGTTCCACATTGACTCAATTGTTCAATATTCTTCAGCCTTTCTTTACTATCCCTGTCCTATTCCCTGTCTTTTGTCTCCTTTAAAGTCCATTTACATTGTGGTAGAGCTGGCATTGAGATTTTAGAGAGGAGAGTGCATACAGAGAGCTTTGTTTTGGAGGGAGCAGCTGCTGTTTTAACAAAGGTTTGATCTTTGATCCTAGATCAATGATCTTCAATCTCAGGCCTAGCATTACCACCTTGTCAGCTAACACTGATTAGGTGCTTTCCTTGGTTCTTGCTTTAACATGTTGCTGGTGTGCTTTAGACATCATTGTTTGGTATGGCCATGGTATTGAGGTGAGTCCAGCCTACAGTTTTGGGCTTTCTCTTCCATGTTTTATTTGGCTTACATGTTTTTCAGCCATTTTATACATGTATATTCTAGAAATATGACCTGAATGAATCTTCTTTTGCCTCGGCCTTGATCAAGGCTCCATATCAATAAAAAACATTTTTCTTTGTTCAAAGACTTTTTTCTTCAGAAATTGGCACATTTGAAATGGTATAACAGGTTTCTTTTACACTTTTTACAATGCTTCCAGTGCCAGCAGTGCATCATGCATCATGAGTCAGCCCTATTTATCTATCATGCAATGTTTCTCAGTCTTGGCCATACGAGTTACATTTTGAGACTTAAGTTGGGGAGTGTCAGGAACTGCTGACCTGGGGGCTCTCTCTAGAGCAAGGAACCCACTAGTCAGAGGGGCTCGGAAGGGCAACAAGTCTAGAAAGAGGCTTTGGCATGAAGTCCAAAGTACTCCAAGGCAGTCTGAAGGCAGTTAGAGGCAATCGGAGTGGATACAAAGGTTGCAGGAGGACAGGAGGAGAGTCAGAACTGGAGATTGGACAGACAGAGGAGGAAAACAGAGTATATTGAGAGAGATAGGGTGAGAACAAAGGAGAAAGGAGTAGATAAGTAAGGAAGATATAGTCGATACCAAGTCTACCAAACAACTATGGGCTGGGGCCTTATATACTTGGGTGTTGCTGGAGGGCGTGTGTCGGGCGCTCTGGCAGGTTCACTCCAAGGCTTCAAGGTTACTTTTAGGGGTGTGGGAGGCAACTGGGGCTATGGTCCAGGGCTAACACCAATGGAGCAGGAAGCAGGTGTGCCACCCAGTAGGTGAACCCTGATGGGGAAAGAAGCTGATGCGCCACTCAGCTGTGTGGGGGAAGTGAGGAGTGAGTGGAAACAGGGGAGGGGCAAGGATCAGGCTGGGCCAAAGGTGGAGTGGGGCAGGTGGGGGCACATGAGGGGGGTGAAGCCCATGAAGTGGGAGGGGAGTGGAAAAAAGGGAGGTTGTGACATCACTCCCCCACTAGCGTTGAGCCTTGAGACGTGGCAGCCAGGGATGCTGAGTTAGGGGTGGATGTGGGAGTTGACGGATGGTCATGACACCCTGGTTGAATTTTCTGTGAGTAGAGATGGTGGCTACCACATTGCCCTTCATGTTGTTCTTGTGTCTGATGGTTCCCTCCACTTTTCCTTCAAGTTGTCCATTGTCATCATGCATCACATGGACTGAACACCCGCCACCCTGTATGACATGCCTACCCATGATGAGCATGGCCCCCTGCCTATCCTGATCTGGCTAGGCGGCGCAGGCACCTCCCTCTCCCCTTGACCTTCCTCACTTCACCAAGGTGCAAGCCGTGTTGGACCGCATACCCTCCACATCCACCATTCTTTCCTGCTCATGGTGCAAGGCCAATGCCCTGGTGAGTGGTATGGTCTTCCCCCCCACCCCAGTATCCACTGATCCTGCTGCCTAGTGCGACCTTTGCACTCATCAGGGGCAAGAGTGCCGCTTTCTTGCAGGCACCATCTGTTTGCACCAAGAGGGGGTGACCTGCAAAGTGTGTCAGCATCGGCACTCCTGCTGCTCCTTCAGGAGGTTGTGGGCCACATTGTGGGTTTTGCGTGAGGAGGGGTGGCCCTTAGGGGGGTGTATGAGGTACTGGGGGGTCAAAAAGGAGTGGAGGGGGTGGTGAGGGCTGGGAGTTGAAGGAGTGAGGAGGATGAGTGGTTGGAGTGGGAGGGGTTGGAGAGGTTGGAGGTCAAGCCTGAGGGGCAAGGGGGGAGTAGGGGTATAGCGGGGGTGGTGGAGCAGGGAGCCAGGCAACTGGGTGAGGGGAACTTGGGTGTTGAGGGAGGGGACTGGGCTGACTTCAACATATACATCCTCCTGCCCTTCTCTATCACTAACTTGTGTTTCCCTTCCTCTCCTCTCTTGTAAAACCTTCCCTTTATATCAGAGAAGAACTGCCTTGCAAATTTTAGAAATTGTCCTTCCTTGGCTTCTCTTGGTACCTTGTCAGGGTGCCTAAGCCAGTCCTGTACTAGTAACAAGAGGTTATCTAAGGATTTCCCTTTCTCAGTTCTCCTTTCTTCTTGGTACTCTTCTACATTAGAGGAAGAGGGCCTTTCTGGCAGCAATAGTGTAGATAAAGTTAAGACTGCCACTGGATTCAGGGTAATCCCTGCTTTGCTACTATGTGTAAGGGCAACCTCTGGAGGCTATGGCTCAGTCACACAACTGGCAGAGGGAGATCCAAAGTATATAAGAGTATATCCCAACAATATCATAATAACTACTCACTGTCATGACCCACTCCCAGAGCTCGCCCCACCACCCCGAGACAACACCACCGACTCCCCTATTCCCCCAGGACAACACCAACTGACCCCATGACTCCACCAACCATCACAATGCTGTGACAGCCACCACTGTGACACCTGTCACTCCCAGGTTTGCCACCCCCCCAATCCTGACACCCAGCAATCACCACAACCCTGGAACCTCCTGCATCAACCCAGAGTCTCCTACAGCATGGGCCGCCCTCAGACAGATTACTTTGGCATCCCCTGGCAATCAGTCCCATCACCCAGTGATCACTCTAGTGATCACACCCAATACCCACAGCCATGGCCTGACTGCCATCATCTGCATCCCCCAGCAATCACCCCAGCAATCATGCCCAACACCCAGCACTGAATCAGGCTGAGCCCACCACCTTGAAGTCCACCCTGTAGAGTATTTAAGGCTCTTGCCCTGGTCTTGTCTTGCTTTCCCTGGACTGAGCCCGGACTTGCCTCTCCAACTCCGGACCAACATCCCGCACCCTGGAGCCTCCTCTCCAACCCTGGACTTCCTCTCCCAGCCTGGAATTATGTCTCTCTGCTCCCTAGAAAGCCCAAACTCACCCACACTAGTCCTTGAACCAACCCCGGACCTTGCACTAATGTAGGACTTTGTAACCATAGCTACCTTGAGTCCGCTTCATAAGGTCTTGCTTAGGAAGAAGCCCCCACAGTCAACGGAACCTGACACTCACCTGGCCAAGGGAGATCCAAAGAGAACAAGTCTAGGGATTCCCTATGCCAGAATGGACACTTCTGAGGCTTCAGAAGCATGAGAAACAATTGTACAGGACAACAAAACCTTAAAAAACTCGAAAATTGCAAGACAGGACAAATCTGGAGTTTTGGAAGTCAGAAAGGCAAACTCCAGCTTATATAAGCAGCCTGTATGTGGTGCTGAGGGGCCCTACTTGTCTGAATGATGGCTGAGGACCCAGAGCACCTCAGAGGCTGAAAATAGTACCAACAGATAGCATTAAAAGAGTAGAAGCAGTAAAGTAAAGGAATGACAGAAGAAATAGGGAAATGAATGAAAGGAAAATGAAGGAATAAAGAGTGAAAAGGGAAGGGAATGAGGAGACCCCTGACACTATGCTCTTTCAAGCCCAAGCCTATTCCCTGTTCCCTGTCTCTTGCCAACTTCACTTCCTCTTGTACATCCTCTGGAGTTACTGCTAACAAGTAACCTCCTCTGGTATCAATCTGATCAATGAAGTCTTCCAACTTGAGGGGCACATGTTTCTCCCAACCAGGTACTTTGTTAATCTTATCTGGATATTCAAAGGACATTGGCTTTGGATCATCCAGTAAAGATTGATCTACAGGGACAAACTCCTCATCTCCTGGCTGCTTCTCCCTTCTAGATAGACCATCCATACTGAAAGTCTTTCCTGGCACATGCCTCAAGGTAAAGTGATACATAAGAACACCTTCTACCCAGTGCATTATAGTAGCATTAGGTCCACATGAGGTATCTCATCCTGCAAGATATAAGTAACATCATCATGAAAGATGGGCACTGAATTAGTTCATCCCATTGGTAATGTCACCAATCTCAAGGCTCTATAAGGTGTCTGAAAGGTAGTATAGTCCCTAGACTTAGGGTCTAAAGTCCTCTCATCATAACCAACATAGAGATCACACATTCCTCCACATGCTCTTCCAGCAAAATGGTTGGCTAGTTCTTCTGTAGCAGGAGGTACTCCAGAATAAGCTATAGTAACCTTGTTTAGAGGTTCCAAACTATGCACAATCCTTAGACTTTTCCCATCCTTCTTCAGAACAGCAAACCACTGTGATCTATATGAGGAGTTTGACCTCTCATAAACCCCAGCTTCCAACTTCCTCTTAATCTCTTTGCACAGGTCATTGTACTTTCCAGGAGGTATGGGTCTGTTTTTCAACACCCAAGGTTGGTGAGGTACTACTGGCATAACCACAGGTGGAACGTATTCCTCCTTGAACTTTCCTTTCTGGCTGTCATTCCATGCAAAGGCCTCATTCTGCTGCATCATCAACTGGTGCAGTAACTTCCTCTCTTCTGGCCATAGAAACTCTCCCTCATGTGCTTGGTCAATAATCTGTTTGCACTCCTCTGT
>JAGGAU010008491.1:0-19261 GCA_017657275.1 Termitomyces sp. T108 | reverse complement strand
CACAAATATTCTTTAGCACACGCCCAACGCTACCCCCACAGGAGGCGCTAGGTGTCAATAACTTCATACAGTACCTAGCGACTTTTGGGCGTCATCATCGTCTCATTTTTGTTCACTGCACTGACCCTGGCAATCCCCGGCCGCTGCCACCACCATCAGTGCTTGCTCAGTGATCCCCGGCCCATCATTGGCAGACCCCAACACCCTCCCTTCCAAATCAGGCAACCATCACAACACGCATCACCTAGCCCAAACCCTGCGCCCTGCGACTCCTCTTTGGTCAACTCCTTGCCTCCCCGCATCATTCATGCCTCCCGTGCTCCCAAAGCAAGGCCTCTCCTTTGTGAGTTTCCTTTACGCCACCGACATCCGCAGCGCCCTTGCACGGTCCCCAGGCTTCAGCAGGAGCCCCGGTACACCTTGCACGAACCCCGGGCTCCAGCAAAGATCCCTGCCCCGTGACTTGCCACCAGGCCTGAGCCCCAGTGCATGCCTGCCCCCTTGTATATAAGCCATAGTGTAGTATCTGGTACGTTAGTGTTGATATTGCCTACTTCCCGGTCTCTAGCTTGCCTCATTATTATCTTGATCATCTTCTTTTACCTCAATCTTATTTCCTCACTTTCCTGTACTTGACTCGTTTCTCTCTACACTCTCATACAACTTGTCTTGTTCCTGTTCCAATCTATTTGTTTCCCATCTCTGGCCCTCTCTCTCTAAGCTTCTCTTCTGTCTTTCTCCTTCGTTCTCCTCCATCTCATTTCTTGTTTCTTCTCTCTTCTAGTCTCAACTCTTTTGCCATCCCTCCATCTTTCTCCAGCCCTGGGACTTAGTGAGTCCCACACCTGAACCCCGGCCCGCCTGCTCACTTGCTTCCGGGACTTATTCCAAGCCCTGGAGCTCATTCCCAGACCCCGGAGTTCCCTTGACAGTCCCCTGGACCAGTCTTGGTCCCTCTGTCCTTGCCCTCGCCCCCTCAGTCCCAGTTCATACGCCACACCCGCTTCTTTGGCTGTGCATGTAGACTTTGTGCATGCCAAGTAAGGATTCGCCCAGTGGTCTGAGCCCCCATGGTCAGCAGAACCTGACACCTGGAACCCCAGCACAACCTTGGACTTACTTCCACAGCCCAGACCTAACCCCCTTACTCCTCTACACAGCCAGATTCACCTGCACTAGTCCCAGAGCCAACCCCGGACCTTGTAATTATGTAGGACTTCATAACTGTAGCTACCTTGAGTCCACCTCATAAGGTCTCGCTTAGGAAGAAGCCCCCACACTCAACAGAACCTAACAAAAAGGGAAACAGATACCAGGGAACAGGAGGCAAGACTTAAAAGCAGGAACCAGAGAGGAGGAAAAGAATAGATTGCAAGACAAAGGGAGAGAGAAGTAGAGATAGAAAAAAGGAACTGACTATGAGAGAGGTAATTAACTGGAGATGAGACAAGTCAACAAGACAGTGCAAAGAGACATGGAGAAGACAAGATGGATAAGTACCAAAAGTAAGCAATATCAACACTACTCTACTGAATGCTCATGGGGACTTTATATACTGACTACAGGCCTAGGGAGCAGTCCAGGGGACATAAGAAGCTGCGGGGGTCACTGTGGGTATTGGGTAGTGTGCAGCTGCCACACCGCTGCTTTAAAGGTCACAGCGACACTGCGCAGGGGAGACATAGCACCATGGGGAGGCATAGCAAGGCAGAGTGCAGAACTGGTGCTTTGTGAGGCGTGATACATGATGCTGGGCAGTGCATGGTATGTTGGAATGAGGCACAGCGATGCATGATACATGGAATAATGCACAGTGATGCATGGAATGATGCATCAAATAATATGCGTGGTGTCATGCCATCTTCCAGAGTTGCCCAGGGTTGTTGGTGATGCCTAGGGTAGGCCAGGCATAGTTGGTGATGTCTAGGATCAGGGATTGCTGGGCAATTGGGTTGATGGCCATGTTGGGGGTTGGTGATGTCTGAAGTCAGGGACTAGCGGTGATTTGAGTGATGGCCATGGAAACTGTCAGCAATTGGAGTGATGGCCATGTTAGGGGGTTGGTTGGGTTCTCCTGGGGGTCGGGTTGTGTGAGCAGCCTTTGGGGGTGTGCAAGGTGGTCTGGGCCCAGGGTTCAGCCTGGGGTGAAGGTCATGACATCCAGATTGAGAGATGCTACAAGCATAAGGAAAACATGGAGAGTCATAAATTTTGCTACTGACACTGCTGGCACTAGAAGGTGTTTCTATTGGAAAAAGTGGAAAAGAAAGCTATCATACCATTTCTGAAGTGCAGATTTCTGAAGGAAAAAGTCTTTAAATAAAAGAAAGTTCCTTTTTCTGTCAAAAATTAGCACCTCAGAAATGGTATAACAGCTTTCTTTTACACTTTTTCCAATGGAAACACTTTCCAGCACCAGCAGTGTGAAGAGAATGTTTTGTCAAAATCAATGCCTGAAATTTGAGAGAAACCTTGTGCTACAATGCAAGTCTTGTACTTTGTGTGATTTTCATTCTCATCAAATTTTTCTTTAAGGACAATTTTGCTTCTAATTGCCTTCTTTCCATTGAGTAAATCATCAACTTTTTTAAAGACCTTTTTATTGACTAATTGCTGATATTCTCTTCCTATGGCATGCTTTCATTCTTCAGCCTGGGATGTTTTCATGGCTTTGGCATATGTTGGACCAATGGTTGCTACAAAAGCTATGTGTCCAGACTCCTCTGACTCTTCCTGTCCATATTGCTCAGGAGCTCAACATTCATGAGTTGATGAGTTGCACTTTGGTAGATCTTCCCATTTATCCAATTTTCAAGGAGCAGGAGGAGGTTCAACAGTTGGAGGCAATTGAATAGGTGTGGAAGGACAAGAGGTAGATGAATATTGTAGTTCACCAGGTGAGGGTTTCCTATTTTCAGGCTCAGAAGACTCTTCAGGTTTGAGTTCATTCCTTACTTCAATATCTATGATGAACCAGAGATAGTAACTCTTTGAGGAGTATTGGAACTAGGATATAAAGCTGTGTCAAAAATTTTATTGATTTCATCTGTAGACAACTGAGTAAGGTCAGTTTTTCCAATTGTGAGTTTTCTAGGAGTATTGTCTTCATAGAATTTGACATTGCAAGATATAATAAGTTTTCTATTTTCCAAATCCTCAAGTCTATATATCTCTTGGTTTTGTCTGCCCACCATCTAAGCATGTGTATGCAAACAGCTGTGGATTTGAGCTTGCCATGACATACTTCCCTAGATATGTGAGCCCATCCAAGGGAACCAAAGGCACATAAGTTAGATGAATCAGCTTCTTGACAACTGCCATTCCATTTGACAATAGGTATTTTTCCTTGGAGGACTGACATTGACATTTAAGTTCAAATGTATGGCATACATATATGCCTTCCTCCAATAACATAAGTCCATCTTAGTGCCATGGAGCATACTTCTAACCATTTTCATAGTAACAGCAATGTCTTGTTCAGCTCTTCTATTTAGTTGAAGATGATATGGATTTGTGGTTTTATGCAGAGTTCATGATTTCTGTACTATTGTCAGTACAGATAATCTTCACTAATTTTCCACCTTGTTTTTCAAATCATGTGACCACATTTCAAACTATTTTGGTAACTTCATCCTTGGACTTTAGAAGACAATCAATAGGAAATCAGCAACTAGCCTTAACAACCATCAGAGCATACAGATATCCATCCCAGGTTGATATGCTCATTAGGCCAGTTAGATCCATTGCTAAAAGTTCATTTTTGTCATACTTTGTATTGCTGGATTCAGGTAGTGGATTGCCTTCCCTTGTGAACATTCACTGCATAATCAGTCAAACTCATGAGGTAATTTGATGTCAACACTGGTAACTCATCATTGATTCATTAGCAATAAATGCAAGATGTCCATCAACATCACCAAGAGTCATTATTTCTATACAATGGAGTGTTTCCTTTGAGACAATGAGGTTAGCTTGCAAGGATTCACAACCACTCCAAGAAAGTGATAAACCAAAAGGTAAGCCATTGATAGTTGCTCCAGCTCATTGTAACACACTGAAACTGATAAGATTGGTGCCAAGGGTAGGTGTCAGGGGACTTCCATTTTGGGACCTCTGGGACCTCCAGGACCATCCTGGAGCAGTCCAGGGACTCCAGACCTCCTCTAGGGTTAGACTTTAGGTGCAGTCATGCTGTACAGTATGTTTCCAAACCTCTGCACCCACACCTGATGCACAACACCTTGGCAGAGGAGTCCTTAGACTTGTTCTCTTTGGATTTCCCTCTGCTAGGTAATTAGCTATATTTCCTGTTGTATTGTACTGTTCTAATACACTTCGGATTCCCCTCTGCCAGTTGCATGACTTAGCCACAACCTTTGGAGGTTGCCCTTACAGCAGAACAAGTCTTTTAACTCTGGTCCAGAGGCCTCCTGTAGCTTGCCAATCTTCTAGGTCCCTATCCATTGCCTCCTCACCAGACTCAAGCCCCTCTGTTTCTAGTCTCAGCCAGCCCCTCCAGATCCTCTCTTGGACACTCCAGTTCCACAGGACAATGCCTGGAGTTGCTTGCTCCAATTAGAAGCACAGGTGCAACTTACTCAGACCTCCCTATCCCTCCACACTTCTGAACTTTCCACCCTCCATCAAACCACAGAAACCATCTCTGATTCCCTCTGGGTGCTCCTTGAGTGCCTCCCTGCAAACCCTGCTGCCTCCTTTCCTTCTCCAACACCAGTCATGCACTTCCCTGCCATGAGACCGGCCCCTCTAACCCTCCAGCACAGAGGTATGTCAACATTCCCCGTTTAGCACTCACAGATGCATACAATGGTGATTGTGCATCTAGAGAGCATTTCCTCCAATCCTGTGTCACTTATATCCAGCTCTACAGTAACAACTTCCTTTCTAATGAGCTGAAGATTGCATGGGTTCTGTCCTACATGAAGTCATTCTCCCTCTCCTATGCTGATGTTGTGGTGCCCCTGGCCACTTTGCCTGGAGATGCTCCCTAGGCTTGCTACCTCACCCTGGAGGAACAGGAGGAGCTCTTCCTGCAACTTCTGGCAGCCCAAAACTGTGCCAGGGTTCCCTCATCCAATGCAGCCACCCTAGATGACTCTGATGGAGAAGTGCCTGGCAACCTGGTCACTGTGGAGATGTTGGAAGAGGGTTTTTAGGGAAACAGCAAGTGAATAGTATGCCCCTGCTGCCTAGTGCTAATTGGTTTGCTTGTTTGTCAGTAGAAGAAACCAATATAGCTTCTGATGACTCCCCTGCACCACCTACCATAAGCACCTTCTTTGATGTACTTGAACCCTCCTCTGCAAGGAAGAGACAACAACTCCCCACCTGGGAGCATTGCCTCTAGCATTGCTACATAGTAGCCTCAACCCTGTCCACCAATTTGCTCCAGCTCAATGTTGAAGTGGAGACAATGGATACCTAGCAAGTCTGGAGCATTGTTGCTCTCTTGGACTCTGGAGCGACTGGACTCTTTATAGATGCTGACTATGTAGAATGCCACCAGCTCACCACTAGACCCCTCCTCTCCCCAATTCTGGTGTACAAAATTGATGGCACCCTGAATGAAACTGGGTCCATCCATGCAGTAGTGGATCTCATCTTCCATTACCAGTCCGATGCAGAGTGGACCACCTTTGCAGTCACCAGCCTAGAGAAGCAGGACATGATCCTTGGCTTCACCTGGCTCCAGGAGCACAACCTGGAGATTGACTGGACCAAGGGAAAGATAAGGATGAGCCAATGCCCCCAGCGCTATATTACCTGCACAGAGGAATCAAACAAGGAGCAGCATATCACTAAGCAGGAATGTGCAGCTATCCAGGCATGTTGAGTGGGACACCTTCTCTTCACAGGCCTTGACTTGCTAGACCCCCCACATCTGGCATTCCCTCATAGAGAGGCCCTCTACAAGGATGCCAGGCACAACAGAGGGAACCCTTGGCAGGAAGAGAAATGTCAAGGTGAGTTCCAACTTGTGCTGGACCTGGAGCAGCCTGACAAGGCTATCAAGGTAGGAGACCACATCTACACAACAACCTTACAGATGCTGCCCTCTTTGGAGGAGATCCAGGCCAGTCAGACCACTTTTCAATGGGTGGCCCAGGCCTTTGCAATAAATGCCCCCCCCCCTCCCCCTGGGCTTTCCAAGACGTGGTCCCTAACCACCTACATGACTTTGAGGACATCTTCTCCAAGGCCTTGTTTGACTTCCTCCTGGAGCACAAGCAGTGGGACCACACCATTGAGCTGATGCCCAATGCAAGGCCCACTAACTGCAAGATCTACCTGCTCACACCAAAGGAGCAGGATGAGCTAGATGCATTCCTCCAGGAGAACCTCTAGTCCAGACATATCCGCCCCTCAAAGTCTCCAATGGCCTTGCCAGTGTTCTTCATCAAGAAGAAGGATAGTTCCCTCTGGTTGGTCTAGTACTACTACATGCTCAATGCAATGACTGTCAAGAACCGCTACCCCCTCCCACTTGTTGCCAAGCTCATCAACAACCTCTAGGGTGCATGCCACTTCACAAAGTCGGATATCTGGTGGGGCTACAACAATGTGTGTATCCAGGAAGGAGATGCATGAAGGGAGCATTCCAGACCAACCATGGACTGTTTGAGCCTCTGGTAATGTTCTCTGGGCTCACTAATAGCCTGGCCACCTTCTAGACAATGATGAACAACATTTTCTGGGATCTGATTGCTAATGGTGTAGTGTGCATATACCTTGACAACATTCTCATCTACACTAAAACCTTGGAGGAACACTGTCACATCACCTGGATTGTCCTAGAGCATCTCTGCCACCATCAATCAACTCTACCTCAAACCAGAGAAGTGCCAGTTCAAACAGACCTGGATTGAGTACCTCAGGCTGATCATTTTGCAAGGGATGGCAGAGATGGACCCAGTGAAAGTAGCTGGTGTTACTCAATGGCCAGTGCCCTGGAACAAGAAGGAGGTGCAAGCCTTTTTGGGGTTCACCAACTTTGACTGGCAATTTATCCAGGACTTCTCCCACCATATATAGCCACTGTTTGACCTCACCAAGAAGGACATGGAATGATGATGCAGAGCACAGGGCTTTTGACACTCTCAAGTCTGCTGTCACTGCCCAGCCTGTCCTAATATTCCCCAATGACAATCCCCCCTTCCATGTTGAGGCTGACAGCTCCAACTTTGGAACTGGTGCAGTCCTATCCTAGCAGTCCCCAGGAGACAGCAAGTAACATTCAGTAGCCTTTTACTCCAAGAGCCTCAATACAGTAGAGCATAACTACAAGATACACAATAAGGAGATGTTGGCTATAATCCGGTCTCTGGAGGAGTGGGCCACTTCCTTGAAGGTGCTCAGCACAAGTTCAAAGTCTAGACAGACCACAAGAACTTGGAGAACTTCCAGACAGCTAAGAAACTCAACTGCTGGCAGGACCAATGGTCTCTCTACCTTGCCAACTTTGACTTCTTGCTCCACCACAAGCCTAGGAGAAGCATGGGGAAGCATGACACACTGTTTTGGCATGCAGACAATGGCTCTGGAGCTGGAGATAATACTAACATAGTCCTCCTCTGTCCAGAGCTGTTTGCCATTTGTGCTCTGGAAGGAGTGTCCATCTAGGGAGACAAGGTGCACATCCTCCAAGAAGGGACTTAAGGAAGACTCAGCGGCCAAGACAGCACTAGCTCTCTGCTCTGGTCAGATCACTGGGGCCCAATCAGTACACACAGATGAATGGGGTCTACAGGACAGTTGTCTTACCTTCTAGGGTCACATCTATGTTCCAAATGACCTGGAGCTCTAGAGGCATATTGTTGAGCAACACCACAACTCCTGAATCGCCAGGCACCCTGGCCATTGAAAGATGTTGGAACTAGTGTCCTGGAACTACTGGTGGCCCCAGATGTCCCAGTACATTGGGTCCTACACTAGCATCTGTGACCTGTGCCTCTGGACCAAGCCCCAGTGCCACCTCCCAGTGGATCAGCTGCACTCCCTCCTAGTACCAGCAGCATGTTGGAGCATGGTCTTTGTTGACTTCATAGTGGAACTGCTGGACTTCCATGGCTATGACACCATCATGGTGGTAGTGGATCTGTGTAGCAAGCATGCTCATTTCATTCCCACTCACACCACCGGCTCTGCCATGGGCACTACCAACTTCTACCAGAAGAACATATGGAAGCTCTATGGCCTCTCCAATGCCTTTGTCTCCACCTAGGATCCACAGTTCATGGTAGAGTTCATCTATAAGCTTTACCATCTGCTCCACATCAAGCTCCACACATCTACTGCATACTACCCCCAGTCCAATGGCCAGACAGAACGGGTCAACCAGGAACTCAAACAGTATCTCCACCTATTCTGCAATGAGTGACAAGATGACTGGGATGAGCTCCTCCCAGAGGCAGAGTTCCCATACAACAGTCATGTTCACTCTGCCACCAAGGTCTCTCCATTCCTCCTGGATACTGGACATCATCGACCAGATGCATGAAACTCAGGAGGAAGCTAAGGCAGTCCTGACCAAGGCAAATAACAACATGGCCTGGTACCATGACCATGGATGGCTCCCAACTCCCACATACAAGCCTGGAGATTGTGTCTACCTGGACGGCTCAGACATTGCCACTACATGACCTTCTAAAAAGTTGTCTCACCACCAGCTGGAACCATACATAGTGGAAAGGCAGGTGGGACCCCTGGCTTACCAACTTTGGCTGCCTCCTGGAATGTGCCAGCTGCACCTGGTCTTCATCATAGTCAAGCTTCTACCAGCCCTAGACAACCCCATACCTGGATGGCAGGCACCACCGCTGCTGCCCTCAGTCCTTGCTGCTGAGGGCCTGGAGTACAAGATGGAGAAGATCTTGGACAGCCATCTATTCTGCCACAAGCTACAGTACAAGGTCAAGTGAAAGGGCTATGGTATTGAAGACACCTCTTGGGAGCCTGCTGATGGCGTCCACACACCAGCCCTTGTCAAGGAATTCCACTTCTTGCACCTCAATGCACCCTGGGCCATCTGGAGCATCTACCCCATCTCTTTGACCAATCAGGCCATCTGAGAGCTGTTCTATCCCAGCACATTGAGTTGCTGCACTCTAAAGGTGGAGTGATGTCAGAGGACTTCTATTTTGGGACCTCTGGGACCATCCTAGAGTAGTCCAGGGACTTCAGACCTCCTCCAGGGTTAGGGCTTAGGTGCAATCATACTGTACAGTATGTCCCCATGCCTCTGCACCTATGTCTAATGCACTGCACCCTGGCAGAGGAGTCCTTAGACTTGTTCTCTTTGGATTCTCCTCTGCCAGGTAATTAGTTACATTTCCTGTTGTATAGTACTGTTTGTTCTAATACACTTCAAATTCTCCTCTGCCAGTTGCTTGACTTAGCTGCAACCTTTGGAAGTTGCTCTTATAGTAGGAATATGAAGTACATTATGTAAAATGACATCATTTGTTCCTTGATGTAAGTAAGTTCTGAAGCCAATGCTTCCAATACCTAATATGGGTAATTGGTTTAGACCACCAATAGATATATGTTGTAATTTGACCTCTTTGTATTTGAAGAAATAATGAGGATTGGATACCATATGACAGAAAGCAGTGCTATTAAGAAATAGACCAGAAGGCATTCCTTCATAGGTGGCCATCAAAACTTTGCCAATTTCATGACTTGAACTTTTGGTGTCATTTTCAACATTACCAATGCCTTTGGACTTCTTTGGCTTTGGACATTTTGGACTCCAGTGTCCCTTTTAACCACAATTATAGCAGATATCATTGGGTTTGGGCTCTCCTTTGGTCTTATGCTTGCTTTTATTTGACTTTGATTCCATCTTGCTCCCACTTAGAGCATTGCCATTTTTAGTAATGAACACCACTGTTTTCAATAACAAATACTCTTCATGCATGATGCACTTATACACAAACATTGATTCAGTGAACACATTGTCAAGTTTCAATACATTTCCATAAAGCAAAAGATTCTCCTTGACAACTTCCTAAGCAGGAATATGTGGTAAGGAAAGTAGAATTGCATCAATGATTGTATGATCATTTATACTGTGATCAGCTTCAAGAAAACATCATCAAATGTTGCAGTAGAACCCAATGTGATCAGATATGGAGGTGCAACTGTCCCACTCTTTTGCATTGTCAGTGTAAGGAGCTCTGATTTAGCATGTGTGCTAGGTGATTCTCTGCCTTGATTCATAGACTGATTCATTGGTCTAAAGGGGGGGTATGTAACCCAAGCATACATCAGTATGACCTTATCTTAGCAATTGTTGTGCATGTGTAATTGCACTCTTAGAGTACTATGTAAGGCAACATCTTGTATTCATGATGTATCTAGTCAACATCAATATTGCAGTCTGATTCAGCTACTGCATGATCCATGCAAGATTGTTCTAACTGTAGCCAACAGCTTACACCAGGGAAAAGCAAGGCAAGATGAGGGTTGATATGAGCTTGAAGAACTGAGCAGAATAGAAGTCAAAGATGAGAGAGATGATAAAGACAAGATGAGATTGAGACAAGTCCAGAGGTTTGGAAGAGATTTTAGTATGGAAATGGAGAGTTCATAAAGCAAACAAAGACAGGCAAGGCAGATCACAGATAAATAATCAGGGCAATGGATTAGAGAATACTTTCAATATCAAGACTACCATACATGTTGACTACCTACACTTTAAGTATTTGATGGAAGGGCCTTGTTCTAGGCTGAGCCAGATAAGTCCTAGAAAATTGTATACATGAATTGTATAGAGCTCCAGGGCATCCTGGAAAAGCATCTAGGACCATATATTGGAACTCCTCATTGAATGAGCTGGTTTGAAAAGGGCAGGTGTTATGTGCTGGGTGGTCTGCTAGGGTCAGGGTCAGGGGGGGTGACAAACCTGGGGCTGGGATGGTTTGGTTTGGAATCATGGTGGCAGTCATAGTGATGGTTGGCAGGGCAGTTGGCAAGTTGGCAGTGTGTCCTGGGGTGGTAAGCTGTGTTCTGGAGGTGGGTTGTGACACTAGGGAAGGAAGACTGAGTATGTAAATTAGTATGCAGACTATATGGAATAAAGCAAGCCAGATGCATCTGAAATAAAACCCTGAACAAACAAATGTTATTATGGGGATTTTCTAGACTAGCCTATGAGTCATGCATCTACTACAGGATGTCACCCACAGGGACAGTTATCACTGCTGAGCACATTGATGACTTCTTGTCTATTGCCAGCTCTGTCAAAGTATTTGACAACATTGACTCAGAATGTCATTAATTCATTACTCAATATATTAACCTTACTTAATAAAATTATCCTTTTATAATTGAACCTCAGACATGATGAAATATTATTTCTACTGCACAAATACATCATGCTTTGTCAGGTTATGGGCCCCAATGTTAGCAAAACAGTTTCCAATACTTTGCAGTTTGCAAAACTAAATGATACAAATTATCACATCTGATTTGATAATACGAAATCTGCATTACAAGCCAAGTCTCTTTGGGGCATTGTATGTGGTCAGGAACTATGCCCTCCCAATTTCTTCACAGAGTTTCTGAATCTCATGACCTCTGCCTGCCTCAAGGAAGGGGAAGCTTTGGTTAGAGTCCAAAAGGAGGGGCAAGAACTAATTTACATATTTCAATCAAAGGAATACCTAATTCAAGATCAATCTTGCAAGATTTACAAACACTGGTTGAAGAAAGATGATGCCATGATGGGTTTGATTCAAAATGCTATTGAATATACTCAACATGAATCTATTATTGATTTAAAGAGCTCCAAAGAAATGTGGAATCAATCACACACGCAATATGTCAGTCAACAGAGTAGTGTCAATATCCACTATTATTATTAGCAACTTTACAAGAAGTGGCCTGTAGGCCAATTATCTTGAGGGTATAGAGAGACGTCTTGAGGCACATGTCATTCTAATGGATGGCACGCCTATGTGCACATATGAATAAGCCAATAATAGCACCAACACCAAGAAATCAAATATATACATCTGGTCCTATAGTCCCACCAAGAGTACTGTACAAAGTGAACTAGATATCTAGAATCATCATGCATTGGTAGTCAGCTTTAAGTCTTTGGAACTCACAGTTACCTAGAGGTAACTAGGGTCTTACAACCCCTCATTTTTTGTCTGGGACTTCTCCCAGTTCCATAATCATGGCCACATCATTGATTGCAATGTTAGTCACAGACCCTTGTTGATCCAATTCTGTCCTTGGTGGGGTCGATGACCCCAACACAACTTTGGCATCTACCATCATTAACCCAGTCAGTGCAATATTAGTTGCAGATGTTACTGAAGACAGCATACCATGAGCAGCCATGCGTTTCCAGAGGTGGACCTGGTTGGGGTCTATGCTAATGTAGTAGTAGAGGCCTTTAGCCTTGGGGGACTTGGGCAGAATGCACTCCTTGCCACACTCAAACATGAGACAATAGTGATTGTCTTTGGTCATTTCTCTCCATCCATCCCATTGTGGGATGGTGGGAGGGGTGCCGTAGTGAGACAGGCACTCAATGTGCTCATCATCAACCTCACAGAAGATGTCTAATGACATTGTTGGGCTATGGAACTGCTGTTCCAGGTAAACCACGCTGTACATGTAAGCATGATCAACCCAGTCCAGCAGGATATGGTTGTGCAGTAAGATGCATAACATGTTGTTGTCAGAATAATTACATGGATAGTTGTTGGGCACATGTACTTGTACAATGTTCAAGTGGGACCCAAACTGGGCCACCATTGGTCATTCTGGGAATGCTGCATTATACAAGGCCACTGCCTCACAATACATGCCCAGGCATGCCATTACTAGCACCAACCTCCTCACCACCATTGATTTAGCTGCACTATTGGCACAAAGGGCTCAGCACAGTGCAAATCCAAACAGTGTTTGCCAATGCATACAAAAGGCAAAATTGAAGGTGATTCCCTGCCATGTGTCCTCCAGCCCTGATCATCCAAATATCAGCACATATTGCGCTACCTGTTCTAGGTCAAATGGATGGGATGGGTCTGGCGCATGCATCACATGCAATCTTAAGGTTTCATCCTCCTTTACATGCAAGAAGCGCATGGGAATATGTCTTGGTTTGACAAGGTCCATGTCTTCTGGACCTCAGATTTTCATATCCCAGTAAATGAGATCAATGAGGAGTATCTGCATGGTATGGTCATGCAGGGTCTCATCCACCTGCTGCACAAAGAACAGCAGCTTGGTTATCAACATGTACACAATGATATGGTTGTGATGGGGAACGTGCTCATTAGCAAAGTATCTATAGAGCCATTCCAAGTGCATGGCAAACCATGCAGGGTGTATTTGTAGACAATGGTAGCAGGCACTTTTGCCTGCTGGTGCAAATTGAATTTGTAGGCTGCTGCCCTATTGGCATCAGCCCCAACAAAGACAGTGTTGGTGTATGGGAGTGTCAGGTTCCATTGACTGTGGGAGCTTCTTTCCTAAGTGAGGCCTTATGGGGCAGACTTTAGGTGGCTATGGGTACAAAGTCCTATGTGAGGATGAGGTCCAGGGTTAAGTCTGGGGTTTTGTGCAGGCGGTTTTGACTTAGAGGTTTGGGAGGAGGTAGTCTCAGATGGCTAGAACAAGTCTAGAGCTGCGCAAGGTGCTCTGGAGTGCAGGCCAGAGGAGGTACCATGGGTGTACTGCATGGGGTAGTTTTGGAGGGGTGGAAAGGGTGTGGGTTGAGTGTAGAGGGCTTCAGGGATGAAGAGTCTGGTGCTGGCAACAAAGGGGGGTTGCCATCCATGGACCAAGGTTTCAGGGAGTCCTCCTGGGAGTACTTGTGTGTAGTGAGAGTTGTGGGGGGTGCCCTGTCACCACTTGATCAGAGATTCCTAGCTGATAGAGGAACCATACAGTGGCCCAGCATGTTCCAGTCCCCAGAATCATGTGGTTGGAGGGTCCTCACTGGGTAGGGGTGGGTACAGTGGTTGGGGGATGCTTACCAGGTGTTCCGGGTTTGGCATAGGCCAGCCATAGGCATTTGTGTAGTAGTAGGGCTGCATGTAAGTAGCCATCAAAAATGGTAGTAAGGGGGAGTCTTGATATTATGTCAGGTTCTGTTGACTGTGGGGGCTTCTTTCCTAAGCAAAACCTTACAGGACAGACTTGAAGTGGCTATGGGTACAAAGTTCTACGTGAGGTCCAGGGTTTTGTGTGGGCAGTTTTAACTTAGGGGTTTTGGAGGAGGTAGTCTTGGGCAGCTAGGACAAGTCCAGGGCTGCACAAGGTGCTCTGGAGTGCGGGGCATTGGTCTGGAATTAGGGAGGTAAGTCTGGGCTTAATCCAAGGAAAGGCAAGGTGAGACAGGGTTGAGACAAGCTTGAGAAGGAAAAAGAGGAGGGAAAGAGAATGAAAGCAAGATGAAGTGAGAACAAGTCAAGGGGATTGATGAGGAAAGGATGAGAGGAAACAAGTTAAAGAGGAAAAAGACTTCAGAGAAATGACAAGAGTTACAAAGATAGATAAGAGAACTGAGATGAGATATGGATGAGTATGAGGCAAAGAAATTCAGACAAATTGGTGCAATATCAAGACTACTGGTACATGTTGACCACCTATACCTTGAGTACATGACAGGGCAAGCTCCAGGACAGCGGAGTCAGCAGTGTCTATTGTTGGGTGTCAGGCATGATTGCTGGAGTGATTGCCAGGTGATGTGGATGATGGTGGGTCAGCCCATGGCTGCAGGTGTCAGGCATGATCGCCAGGGTGATGGAAGTGATTGCCAGGTGATGCCAGGGTGATATGTCTGATGGTGAGCCATTCCATGGGAGGATCCAGGTTAGGAAGTCTAGTGTCATGGTGATAGCTGGGCATTAGGGTTAGAGGGGGGGGTGGCAAACCCAGGGGTGACAGGTGTCGCAGTGGCAGTTGGTGTGGTGTTGTATTGTTGGTGGGGTATTTGGGGGGTTGGTGGTGTTGTCCCAGGATGATAGGGTCAGCTCCGGGAGTGGGTTGTAATAGGGAGTAGTACATGCAATCACCCAGTGCTCCTCTGAAGCACAAGTTAAGCTGCTCAACATTGAATGGCCACACTTTCACTCCCAGTCCATTGGAAATACACCCAGAGAAATTGTTTATTTCCTGATTTTGTTGAGCAGCCACAGCCTTTGCTTGGTTTGCCTTCTTCACAGTGAGCTTTTTATTACATTGCACACACTGAAAGTGCTATGCAGCAGACTCACCCTCCTTCAATTGACCCAGGAGCTGTGTTACATGCCAAGAGTGAGCACTGCATGAAAAATGGGCAGGAAGTGGTCAACTATGTCAGCGCATCATTTGATAACTACATTCAGGATACCATCTGGACCTGGCATTTTGAAGATTGGCAGGCAGCTTATTGTAGCCAGGACATGGTCACAGGTGTAAAGCAGTGGAGCCAGAAGTGGCTTAGGGTAAACTATAGGAAACAAGCTCAGAGATGGTGGAGGAGGAAGAAAGAATGATTTAGCAAGAGCTGCCGCCTTGTCAGCATTCATTTCCACAAGAGCAGCAGAGCCACCATGTTGAACTTTGAGGGCATGCACTCTGTCACATGCAAAGTCTGTCAGCTCCTGTACAACATATTTGTTAGCAAGATAGATTTGGCGGGCACTGACATTCTCCAACCACTGTATCCAGTGTTCTTCCCTTGCTGCATGGATTGCATTGGTGAGTCCTCAGGAGAGGGCCTTGGCTTCTCCATGTGCTGGGTGGTTGGGGAGGCTGTGGAACTTGTAGGCAAGGTTGCTGGCATAGTTGCTTTGAGCTTTAAGAGCTGTCAAGTCAGCTTTCCACCAATGCTTGCTGAACGGACAGGGTTTCCTGACTAGGACCAGTGCATCTGAGGAGATCACCTCCTGAAGGACTTCAGATAGACTATTGACTCTGTGATGGAACTCGACTTCAGTCTCAAAAATGGTCAGGGGGGCCTTGAGTTGAGTAAGTCAGAGAGTTTAGCCTTGAACTTGGTCCAGTCAACTGAGTGGAAGTTTCAGAATGGCGCTGGGGGGTAGTGTGGAACAGGGAGGTCAATAACTGTAACTATTGGGAGATGGTCAGTGATTGGCAGATGCAGAGAAGGAGATATGTTACAAGAAATCACAGGGCTGGCATCAGAGTGGGACACCCAAATGTTATCCAGGTGAGTCCAATGGCCGCTAATGGCCTGAAGCATGCATAAGCCAGCAGGAAGAGCAAGGTCTATATTATGGTTGCATAGGGTGTTGAGCAGGGGCTGGATGATTTGTTGGAGTGGTTGAGGTGCCAGTTTTGCAGAGATTCCCATAGAGGGTAATGGTGATTGAAGTCACCAACTCAGAGCATGTGATTATTTCATGTTGGTCAGACAAGTTGGAGGTTGGAGGAAATGTAGTTATCAAGGGATGTTAAAGAGTCGTTGTGGGTACAGTCATTGTATATGTTGAAGAGTGTCAGAAATCCATCTTGTCCTGCAAAACAGACTGCAGTGATGTCAGTTGAAGGAATAGGAATAGAGCAGAAGAAATCAATTGATATGTTAGCGTTAACAAGAATTATTGATTTGGATCTGGTCAACCCATCTTTGTGATGGTCCCAAAGGTATATGACTCTCCAGCAGTTGGAAGCTTTGATGTTGCTGAGTCTGTCAAGAAAGGGTTCTTGCAGCGCAATTACATTCCAGTTGTTTGGGTTGGCTGAGTTATGTCTGATTTGTGGACATTTTGTTGCCAGATGTGTAATGACTTTGGGGCATTGCTTTGGTGTACATTCATAGGAAGGGAGCAGCAGCTTGGTCTACTGCGCAGGGTGGCTTTGGAGAGGAAGTTTGGTTAGTAAATCCAAAGTCATCAAGGTTTCCCATGCAACTTGGGGCTCAGGGTACCATTTGAGACCTAGGTGGGAGCTGTGGGGAGGCCAACTGCTGTGTCACTGTGGGTTGAGCAGAGGGGCTTGGGTTGGCTTGTGGATGCAAGGGGAAGGTTGTCAAGGGTGCTGGTCACTTGGTTTGGGTAGGCACAAGCTTGGGAGGAGCCATGACCCAGGTGAAGGGGTCAGCTGAGGGAAAGAACGGCATGCAGTTTTTGGGGAGTCTGGTGTTGAGTTCTGTGCAGAGAAGCTTGAACTTGGGGCAGCCACAATCTGCACTACTGTGAGTGGAATCAGAGCTGCAGGAAACGCACTGGGCTCTAATGGAAGTGCAGACCAAGGTTGAGTGGCTATTGCTACCACAGGTCACACAGACTTTGTCACTCTTGCAGGCATTCCTAATGTGACCATACATTTGTTGCAGTGTACGGGTTCTTTCAGATCCTTGTGGATGACCACTTGTCTGCCACCAATGAAGATTCTGCCTTAGATAAGAGAGTTAGCTGTGTCAGCATCTACACACACAATTTTGAGTGACGCCACTGACTGGTGGGGGGAACAATGATCTGGGCATTTCAACCAATTAGCAGAAGACACGGATTCAAATAAGAGGCCATCCTTGCACTCAAGTGTCTGCAGGGAAGAGTATTCCTCTGGGTTAAATGAGCCAAGGCAGGGTACAAAGCAAGCAATGGCGCTGTAGGCTTTATTTTTAGTTTCCATGCAAGCGCCAAAGATCTTGGCCAACTCTTCCCAGTTGGATTGGGAATAACTGCAGAATCTTTTGGCTGAGTCAGCACTGTCAAACTCCAAGAGAAATGCACAGGGGCCTAGAAGCTTTAGACTAATGGCATGGGTCCTGGAGCTGGAAGGGAGGATTTTGCCATCTTCACCCACATGAGCAGAGGCCTGGTGGTTGAGAGAACTGAAGGTATCATTTAAAGAGTCATGGAGCTTTGAAAGGCTGGAAGGTGAGAGGTCAGAAGGAGCATCTTTGTTGTTGCTGTTTTATTCAATGAGAATGGATCAGGCATCTCTCTGGGCAACCAGCTTGGAGGCTGTGCTTTCAAGGGATGCAGAGATCCCTTCTAGGGCATCAGAGGTGCCACCTGGTGGGGGGCCAG
This sequence comes from Termitomyces sp. T108, assembly GCA_017657275.1. Lineage (NCBI taxonomy): Eukaryota > Fungi > Basidiomycota > Agaricomycetes > Agaricales > Lyophyllaceae > Termitomyces > Termitomyces sp. T108. The sequence goes on along the minus strand of JAGGAU010008491.1, from coordinate 1,238 downwards.
TGGACGTCCTCCTGGTGGAAGACATTGCTTTGGGTGGAAGAGAGCAGATGGAGAGGGCAGGAGAGGGGTTGGAGTGAGAAGAAAACAGTAAGTGTATACAAGCAGGCATGTGGAGGCACAAGGACTAATGCTTGTCTAAAATCTAGGAACTACCAGGACCCCAAAAGGGATGATGGTTCTGGATCCAGGAGCGCTTGACTATGCCATTGCTGGTATACTCTCCTAGATGGACCCTGGCAACAACAGCATGCTCCAACCAGTTGCCTTCTACACTTGTTAATGATCAATGCAGAACTCAACTATAACATAAGCCTCAGCTTCGAGGTGGCCTGCCATCAGGGGATCCTCCACCTCCAGGAGCTGGTCTGGGATTCTATTAAAGAGGTGGTGGGCCTCCCATGAAGGAGTGGTTCCTAGTTTCTTGGGTTGTTTTGGAATGGTGGAGGCCATCCTGAGGAAGGATGGGGGAGTCTTGGGTGTTGTCATAGCAGCCCCTGTTGTATGGTGGCTGGAGGGTCCTTGGGGCAGTTGCAGTGGGTCTTGGTCATAGATGAGTTGTGGTAGTCCTTGAGGCAGTTGTGGGACCCCATATCTGAAGATGGGATAGATCAAGCTTGAAACCAGCAACAACTTCATAGGAAGTCAGGAGATCAGATAATGTCATGGAAGGTGAATGATTCCACAAGTATTGCACTATAAGATCATATCCCAAAGAAATGACAAGGGAAGACTAGCCTCAGCCATGAGAATCTGTGCTGTGTCCTCAAGAGTCCAAATATATTCCTCTCATTTACCATTCTGGTGGTGTGCATAAGCAGGGGTATATTGAAAGACAATACCATTGTTGTCAAGATGACTTTTGAGACACTGCTGGCACCAGAAGATGTTTCCATTGGAAAAAGTGCACAAGAAACCTGTTATACCATTTCTAAAGTGCCAATTTCTGAAGGAAAAAGTCTTGAAACAAAGAGAAATGCCTTTTTCTGTGAGAAATTGGCACTTTGGAAATGGCATAACAGGTTTCTTTTACACTTTTTCCAATCGAAACATGTTCCAGTGCCAGCAGTGAGAGCACCTGCAACAAATTCCTTTGCACCATCACAAAGAACTGTCTGAACTCTGTTCCATGAGGCCAGTTCCAGATGTGCCTGAAAGCTTTTGAAATGACATGTATCCTGATCAAAGATAGCCGATAAAGAACAGTGGCCTGAAGAGCTTTGCCATGTAACGAAGTATTG
>JAGGAU010008490.1:3694-19267 GCA_017657275.1 Termitomyces sp. T108 | reverse complement strand
TCAATCACTTTTCTCCTATTGACCAATTGCTAGTTTGGCTTCTAAGGCACTAGTCTCCATTCGCGTTGGATATATGCTCAAACAATACACTGTTTACTCAAGATTATGTACCTTGAATAAACTAGACGTGTGGATATACACTATAGAATTTCTCGTGGATTTTTACAATTCCTGCATATACCGGGATTGCTGATTCAATGTGATACGTTCCGAGGCAACAGGAAGTCACAATCCTAGTGATGTGAGGTATCGATACGGCGCTACAAGAGCACAATCTTGATGCATTGGTTCTACCCTCTAACGTCCCGACTTCAACTCTGCCAGGTACAACGAACACATCACCTCAAGAGACAGCTCACGAACCTTGTGGCCATCGCAGGCTACCCCGTCATCTCAGGTCGGTCAGATCTTGCTCCGTTGAAGAGACAAGACACTTAAACGGACCGGGCATCAGTACCGCTAGGATTCTTCCGCGGGAACGTCACCATTGGCAGCGTAGAGCAGCAGTTGATCACTAAGTATTCGATGCGCTGTGATGGGTTCATAATAGCTCATGAACATGCAAAAATTTGTTTAGAATGAGACAATCCGATTCGTGTAAGGCATGCGCAATGATACATGAGTTATCAGTAAGGGTGGTCAAAATTTTTACAACATACGACGATGTTATCTACGCTAGGTCTCTGAAATTTCAGATGCAGATCTATGACAAACTGATTGGAGTCCTCAGATGTTCTCTCGCTAGAAGAATTCCAGAAAGTGAAATGGCCGGGAAACTCCAGACGGCGCAATGACATTGGTAAACCGCTTGGGTTCGAAATGAGGCCTTTGTGATAAACGGCTTTCCTCTGCTTTCACATTTTGTAGGTCATGTTGGATTCGTACTAGAAGATTACAACCTGTGAAGCTCCATCCCAGCCTACGCTCACGAGATGATCTATGCGAACAAATCAGACAAATGAACTGAGTTGTGAATCACATCCCAAATCACCTTTCGCCATTCGTTCCATTGCGGGAGGGCCGCATATACAGATCAAACCGTCAGCTGACGGAGGAGGAAGATACTTATTCATCATCTTCGCATTCAATCGGCCCAGAGATTGATTCCAGTCTTGGGGAATGGACTTGCCCGTCAACGAGTAACGAAGAGATAGTCGCGAGCTATGCGCCTTCGCCAATTCATCTAGTTCACCCTTGCATAGGATGTCCCCAAAATCGCGATTGATGTCTACAACCCACACATCTGTATCGTTGTTGGCGGTATCGGTGAATATTCCGCGCAAAACCTGAAGGATAGGTGTGATCCCACTTCCACCACAGATCATTCCGATTCGTCGAACACGCCTTTGGGTCCCATGAAGCTCAGCCATCCCATTTCCAAGCCAGACAAAGTGCCCTATGGGACCCTTGAGCTCAATCGTATCGTCGACTTGAAGTTCAGCGAACCCTAAAGTCATCCGCCCGCCAAGAGGGAACTGCAGAGTGGGATAGTATATCCTAGTATGACTGAGCTGGAGACTATAGTATAACAAGTAAGGCAAGCTTACTTTACGAGCATATCAATGAAGCCTCTGTCATCCTTCCTTGAAACAGGTGTATAAGCGCGTTGTACGAGCTCACCCAGACTAGGCCCCCCGTTGATCTTTCTTTTAAGGCGGACGTAAACGTGCTGCCCAATCGGGAGGCCAAGATCTCGTTCCTTGTGATCGAGCACGAAACGGAAGACTTTGGAGTCCTTAGAAACATTTGTCACTGTCTGAAGAGTGACAACCTTCCACTTGTTTGATTGAAGGAAGGCAGAAGTTGGCAATTCGTCAGACGCTGTCGGCTCCTTTATATGCCCTACCAGAGTTCCTATGTGATACTCAGCCAGTTTCCGCTTAGCGTCAGAGCTGTGTATAGCCATGAAGTCTTCTGTAGCATCTTCCCCAGCAACGAGAGTGATAGATTGAGGGCCACCAGGATGATCATTGAGATATGTTGTTGCATCGTACACCTATGAAATGGTCACGATTCAAAGTAATGAAGGTCGAAAGCCGACAGACCTCCCCACGAACTATGAACCAGGGATTTGCGGAATTAGCGTGTGCACGGAGCTCTTCTGCAGTTATTTTCCGATTGACATCTGAGCATATCATAGAAACAGCCGGAGGCGCTGCTGAAGCACAAGTATTCATTTCCGGTGCATCTGATACCGAAGTAGAAAAGACTGGTTTCGAAGGATCTTTGCCTTTATCCTTTAAGCGTCGCATCCAGCCTCCATGCTGGTTACCGGCCACTAGAACATGGTTGTCAGTCATGGTTAACCAATCTTGCCATCACCGCACCCACTTGTTGGGTGTTCAAACTGTAATCGTCCGTCTTCAAGAACACGTATACAAACTCTGAACCACCTAGATTTGTGTGAGTACTGAATCCTTGGTATGCGTTATATTAGGTACCAGTTATTCATCATTCCAGTCGCGTTCCAATACATATTTCTGGGTTGCAGAGCCAAAGACTCGTCCATCGCTCTGACACAGATGCTCTGACTGTCCCATAATGACCGGACCGGTACTTTCATCGACCAGAACGACCAACAATAGCATTGGTCGCTGTCAGTAAGGTCCAGAGCACCATAGACAGAGTCGGAAAACGCGACAGAGCGGAAGGCATCTTCAGGATATTCAATCTCCGCAAGTTCCCATGTATTTCCATCGTTGATCGAAACTTCTACGCGCGTGATCCGACGTCCACCCCCAGCATAGGCATACCCTCGAAGAGTGTACGTTCCTTCATTGTGAGCTTCAATAATTTCTCCGTGATCAGGACACGCAATTGCGCTGTTGACGTTCAGTTCTCGGATCATATATCTGGTGGTGACAATTTCAGCAGACCAAGCTCAATGGCTTTTCACAGACAGACCTTGGATCATACCACCAGTCGTTCTCAGCTCTTGCACGATCTGGGCCCACTGGCATAGGAATAACCTTGTTATCATGGAAATGAAGATGATGTTGACTCTCGATGGGAGAGAGCTCAATCCGTCTCAACCACTTGACGGATCTACCTCCGATTTGTCCTGGAACGACGAGCCGCAAAGGAAATCCGTGGTCGGATTCAAGTCTGAAAACTCATGGGATCTCTTCTTCTGTTACGGTAACCCTGGTGAACTCACGGAAGCCCATTCATCCCCCATGCGAGCATCATACCTCTTCTTCGATCTCGAGCCCAAGAAAGGAGCTGGCTGTTGAGTATTAGCTAACTGAGAACGATGTGATAGTCATAGTCCTTGCCTCGTTCCATAGGGACCATTTGGAAGCGAATCAGATCCCTCAAAGACAACATGCTTTGCCCCCCGAATCGGCTTGATGTAGTCCAGGACATCAGCCAATCTTACGCCGGTAAACAGTGCTGTAGAGAGACCAGCTGCGCCCCAAGAAAATCCAAGTGACTTCTGTACGACGTTTTGCTCTTTACGTCGATTACCCGCGCAGACGAGTGTCACCGGTACGGTAATCACTTCGAACTTGGACCGGAGTTCTTCGACCGTAAAGATTACAGGATTCTCACAGAGGCTAGACCATATTAGCTTTCCTTTGGCTGGAAAAGGGTAAACATCATACATACCCATGTATAGCGACCTTCCACTCTCTCGCTGTCTCTGTGTCGACTTGCGGTACGGCACCGTGGTTTCGAACAAAGAATAAGTTACTCGGGGTGAGGAAACCTTTTGTGAAAAGGACATTCAACTTGGCCTCGGCATTGAATGGATGCTTTCCCGTCAATCGCACCATTCTAGAGTCACGGACTACCCAGCCATCTGGGGTTCCCCTAGTAATCCCGTTAGGGAAGCTATGTTGAGGTAGATTCAGCTCACAGGTCCTGCGGGTCTACTTGCTTGATAGCTTCGTCATCTGGGACAGGAGGGAAGGCGCTATCGATTATTCGAGGTCGCGTGCCGACATCAGGAAATTGTGAGATAGCCAATGAAGGAGGGATGAACGGCGCTGGCAACTGGATAGGAAGGCCGGACGAAAATGATGGAGACGTCGGTGGCTCCTTAGATGAGCGTTCAGAAGAGATGGAGGACTTAGCATCAGAGGCAGCGGACATAATGTGCCAAAAGCGAAGCGATGGGAATAACTTGAGGGATTGCTGAAGACCTCTGCAAAATGATCTATTATCTCGTCCGAACGTTCCGAGAAATACTCCGCTTGGTGCAGGGCTTACCACGCCCGCTAGATCTCTTCAAAGTCTCGGCATCTGGAGTTATGCTTGTCTTTCCTCTCTCGGTGTTTCCCCATAACGTAATTTCATCCTGGCAATTTTACGAAAAGAAGTCATTGATAGAGATAAGGACACAATCTATGGATATAATTGGAAATGACACAGATAAGAAAACATCTAGATTAAAACTTTGGCACAGGAACGATAACAAGAGCAGCATTGATAAGAACGCAGATAACACCCATAATCCAGAATGCATTTCCTTGTGTCGGTTGGAAACGGAAAACAAGAGCGAAAATGATTCCACCCAAGTTACCGAAGGAGCCTACAATACCAGACATTACACCCTACACCCGCACAATCTATTCTTAGCACAACTTTCGAGAAAAGATCTGTTCAGTTAAACTCACGTTATTATATGCATTGCAATGCGGTACCAAAGCAAAGTTTGCGCCGTTGCCGAATTCCGAGAAGATAGCGATAATAGAGAAGACGCCCATGGCCACATTGACTGTGAGGAACGTAAGTCAGGGCGAAAGCATGTGAGATAAGAACAGCGTACGTACAGTCTGGACCTGATGAACTTTTGCTCCCAGTAAGGTACAATCCTCCTGCCAAACACGATACACCCATGATCAAGCCGCAAAGTAACATCCAATACTTTTTACCCTTCGTACCCCATCTCCTATACATAACATCGCCGACGTATCCGCCAAAGGGCCTCGTAAACAAGTTTAGGAAGCCGCTGTTAAATATAAAGACAATTGATTTAGCAAAGGGTGCCGGAGAAGTCGAGAAGAGCAAAGAAGCCACAGCCAGAATAGATTAAAGAATTAGACTTACAAGATCGACGTGTAATAGCCAGCTTTAGTCTGATCGAAGCCGTGAATACGTGTGCTGTAAAGTGCAAAAAGGACATTCGCCATCTGAGCATCAAGGGCGAGTTCGAGACCGAAGGTCGTGAGGTACGCAAGGCTCGGCAACCAGGTGAGCGGGCTGAGTACAATCTCAACAGTTGACTTGAGAGTCAATTTCTCGTTGACTGCTACATCGACGGCGGAATTGATAACGATGTCGACATCGGGGTCGTCCACTAGGTGAACAGTAACTTGGTCCTTCGATTGCTTGTCCTTCTTGTTCGAGAGGATCTTCTCGTTGTCCATCTGGAAGTGAATGTTGCGCCCTTGGTCCTCAGCTGTTGTAGTGGCAGGAATGTTTTGGCGCTCGGACCATTTGCCCGCAGGATGGTCTTGTCCGAAAATGAGGGTCATAATTGCGACGAGGACGAGACATGGAAGCCTTCGAGGAAGACATTAAATAAATCAGTAGGGAAACGATTGTGGATGTACTCACGGAATCACAGCGAAGGACGCTCTCCAGGCGACATGTTGCGTCATTCCTCCTTTGACGAGCGCGGCATACAACGATGTCATGATAGCAAATGTAGCTCCACCGCTGTCATCAACAGTGTAAGAATCCCTCCCGTACGTTGTGAATTAGTGGCGCACCCCATATTTCCCCATCCCCCAACCAAAGCATTGACCGTACCCACACAGTTCTTATCGAACCACGATGAGGTCCAAGCCTGGCATGGGACAAATGTTCCACCGAGGATCCCAATAAAAAACCGTATAACATAAAGCGTGTTCGCATTGTGAGCCGTTCCAGCCAGACCAGAAGGTATCGCGCCAAGCACAAGCAGACCTGCCATGACCTTTCGTGGTCCAAACGCATCGACCATAGGTCCAACAGCGAATCGGACGATCAGGGTCGCAGCCAAAGCGACAATGTTGGAGTTGGCTACTTGGGCATCGGTGAGTTTGAGATCGGACTTGATGGCATCCGGGATGAGTGGTGGGAACGCGAACCATGAGAGAAAAGCGACGAAAAAGCCCACTGCATAAAAATATCAGCGTCATTCGCACGACTAAAGCAGCCGATAGATATATATACTTACGCCAGCTTAGGTGAAATGCCCGTGCGTAGGGATCACGAAGATTAAAGAGAGGGAGAGTGTAGCTCTTCAGATTGACTGGATTGATGACCGCAGGGCTCCAGAGTTGAGACCAGGAAAAGGCTGGAGGCGCAGTTGAGGTCTTGGTATTTTTCGACATCTGTTATATTATATATAGGGTTACTATTGCGCAGAGGTCAAGCTACAGAGTGTACCCTCGCTTTAAAGGTGTTCTCCAGTTCAGCTCACGTGTTTGGGAAGATAGATACAATCCTGAACACGAAGCACAACGATTGACATATCTTACGACAGCAATAGAAAGAGTCAAACTAGATCAGCGATCACAAATTATGAATGAGACTTTGATAACATGGGCTCAAGATGTGAAAAAAGCCCAAAGGAGTTCTGGTCGACAAGGCACCGAGACAAGGATAAGAGATATGGGATTTAACATTGCATTTTGAATACCATCATTTTTTTTCTATCCTTCCTGTCTACACTTACGTATTACATTTCCCAGTTGGCAATGAGTAACATCTTATCTTTGAAGGTTTGTGTTCTTCTAAAGCCACGCCGCCTCGGTGCCAAGTGATGCATAGAATGACAAACAAGTATGTGACCCTTTTGACGGTCGAACAAGTCTCCATTCATGCTATGCGAACCAATGAAGACTGCCAGATAAGAAGATAACAGTTATCTCAATGAAATAACATAGCAACGACAGTTGTCCAGAGAGATAAGTCCTTCACAAATCACCGGTTTGCCAAGAACAATATGGATTGCGCTGCCGTATGAATCTCGAATTCGATATGCAGTAGAGATTAAGCCATCACCAGCATGAATGGGTCAAGGAGTCTTCAAGCTTCGAGCCTCTCACCATACTATGTAAGGTGGATACCTCTCGAGGGGCCTGGCTGGGTGGGTTGAAGCTTGAATAAAGTTTTGGGCGGTGGTATTCAGAAATCACATCTGGACCAAGCCTATCGCTATGTAAATCTAATTCAGGATCAAATCATAGTCACCGGGTTCTTGTTGCCGCAATTACCATTGTGATATCTTCAGTTATTCTCCAACTGGAAGTCAAAATGGGCCGTATTCTCAGCTCGAGCTTCTTGCATAGCCTTGGCACCCCACCTACTCTTCTGTGTGAGAATCATGTATCCAGCTCCATCAAACAGTATGGACTCTGTCTTAGATCGTCTTCCTGCACTTAATCCAGTAGCTGCGCTTGATGATGTTGCCGACATTCAAGTGCCTGAAGGTCGTGAAGTCATCTTCGTCGGTGCGTTGCCCGTGTGGCCTCTGACCTCTCTGTGTCCTCATATTTCTTCTAGTTGGCCTTGGAATGGTTGGAATTGGTACGACTGAACTTTATCAATCGCTACCGAAGATTTCGATAATCGTCTTCCTTCACAGCCTTTATTGAAAAGTTGTTGAACCTGGATGCAAGCCAAAAGTACTTTATTGTCACTTGCGGAGAAGAAAGTCATCTGGCTTATAATCGTGTTGGGTACGTTCTACGGTTTGATGCCCATCGGGCCGGTTCTCAACGTATTCATCCGTAGCTTGACTGAGTATTTCGAACATCGTAATGTAAGCATATTCTATAACTTTCTAACATTCTCCTAACTTATGACCCACTTCAGGTCGAGGATCTGTATCTCAACCCGCCATCCTGGTATGCGCAGCACCATCCTCATAGGCTTAGTTATCACCTGCAAGAGACCGTCACCCACCTATCACCCGAGAAGAATCTCATCCACACTAGCAAGAACCGGTCCTTCTCTTACAACAAATGTGTCTTTGCTACTGGCTCTCGTGCGGATCTCCCTCCGTACGTCCCTTCCGATGATGCAGAGAAAATACAAGGAGTCTTCGTTTACCGCAACATTGCCGACCTGGAAGGAATCATCGCCTACGCAGAGGAACCTTCCGTCAGACACGCAGTCGTCGTCGGCGGTGGTCTGTTGGGTCTAGAAGCCGCAAAAGCAGTATACGATATGCCTTCGTATGTAATTTTGAGCTTGTCCCTTTTCTCAACTTGATCTCAACGCCGGGGTTAGAATCTCTCGCGTTAGCATCATCAACCGACAAGCCCATCCACTATCTCGCCAGCTAGACGCTGAAGCCGGTGAGATGGTCCTCCACCAGATTGAGGCCATGGGCGTCCAAGTACTCACGCGATGTTCGCCTGTCCGTCAAATTACCCGTGTGCGCATAAATGAGGACGGCTCTAATTCTGATCAAGCTGTATTCGCTGGTTTCGAGTTCCAAGACGGTTCGATACACGAAGCAGATTTGGTTATCTATGCCACTGGTATCCGACCCCGAGATGACGTTGCGAAGGCCAGTGGACTGCAGTGTCATCCACGGGGCGGTATAATTGTTCACGATGACTTGAAGACATCCATAGACAATGTATATGCTATCGGCGAATGTGCAAGCTGGAGGGAAAACAGTTATGGTCTAATCGGTCCCGGAGGTATGTTGATTTTCACTTTCCTCAGCTACATCATGCTCAAGCCGTGTCCTTTAGTCGAAATGGCCGACATTCTCGCCTTCAACCTAACACAAACAGCATCACACGCCCCGCGCTCGATGAACGCTCCCGATCTTAGTACCAAACTCAAGTGTGTGCCTTTAAAATCTCTGTCTCCTCTGAGTTCCGGCGTCATCTAATTCTATGCAGACTGATGGGCGTCGAAGTTGCCTCCTTCGGCGACTACTTCGTCGATCGCCGTTTACCCCTAGGCAAAACCCACATCATCAACAACTCCACACCTAAATCCAGTAATGACCACGACCATGACCGCCCGGCCATTGAAATTTCCATCGAAGACAACAAGGATCCCACTACTGCCTCTTTGCCCGAGAAAGCTCCTTCAAACCGCAGAGGCCGCCACGGTGGCAACGACCCAAAAGACCAGCCTATCAACTGTCTCGTGTACAAAGACCCCTTCAGTGCAACGTATAAAAAGTACATATTCACTGAGGATGGAAAGTACCTCCTTGGAGGGATGATGGTGGGTGACGTGTCTGATTTTGTCAAGCTCGTGGCGATCGTCAAGAAGAAGGTGAAAACCCCGCTCATCAGAACTTCCTTCGTACTGATACTTTTCTCTCCTCCTTCAGAAACCTCTTGAAGTTCCTCCTTCGCAATTCATTGTTGGCAACAAGAAAGAAGACGACGGTGGGGACCTCGACGACGATGCACAAGTCTGCAGTTGTCATGTGTGTGGTTTCCCTTTTCTTACCCCATTTTCATCCAACCTTCCCACTGCATAGAACATAACAAAAGGCACTATCGTGCAACGAGTCAGAGACGGCACATGTCTTACCATCCCCGACCTCAAGGCAAAAACCAAACTCGGTACCGGGTGCGGTGGTTGTATGCCCTTGGTAAGTGCATCGTGGGATGATTCCTTAGACAGCAGTAAAGGATGACTCAACCATACACGGTAGGCGACCAAAATTTTCAACGCGGAGATGAAGAAAGCCGGCAGAACTCTGAATAACAACCTGTGTCCACACTTCGCGATGAGCCGTCAAGACCTCTTCAATGTCATCAAAGTCAAGAACCTCCGCTCCTTCACTGAAATCATGAAGGCCATTGGCGTCAATGGATCTTCTATTGGGTGTGAAATTTGTAAACCTGCTGTTGCAAGTGTTCTTTCCAGTCTGTACGTGCCCACTTCTGTCCTTAGGGATACTTCTGACGAAGTGAGGCGAATAGGTACAATGAACATGTTATGAAGCCTGCGCACCACCAAAATCAAGACACCAACGACCGCTTCATGGCTAACATGCAGCGCAACGGAACATTCAGCGTCGTTCCTCGTATCCCCGCAGGAGAAATCAGCCCCGACGGTCTCATCTCTATAGGTAAAGTAGCGAAGAAGTATGGTCTTTACACAAAGGTATGATCCTACCTCGTTCTTCCGTGATCATTCTGGCCGACCTTTGCTTAGATTACTGGTGGTCAACGCATAGACATGTTCGGGGCACGGAAGGACGATCTCCCCGCTATCTGGGAAGAGCTCAACGAAGCTGGGTTTGAAAGTGGTCATGCTTACGGGAAAAGCCTACGGACCGTCAAGTCTTGTGTCGGTACTACTTGTATGACCACTTATTCATTTCTCGGTTTCAATCCTCTCATCTCATTCCATTCGTTAGGGTGTCGCTACGGCGTTGGTGACTCTGTGGGCTTAGCCGTGCAACTTGAGAACCGCTATAAAGGTGTTCGTAGCCCGCACAAGTTCAAAGGCGGTGTATCAGGATGCATCCGTGAATGTGCCGAGGCTCAAGGGAAGGACTTTGGCATCATTGCTACTGATAAAGGATGGAATAGTACGCTTTCTTGTTTTAAACTTCTATGCCAGTATCTAATGTGTCCTTGATAGTTTTTGTAGGAGGAAATGGCGGCGCCAACCCAGTATGTATGCTGAACTTTTTTCAACCAACAGACGTTTATTGTAAGCAGCGTCATGCCGACCTTTTCGCCAGAGACGTTCCCCCCTCAAAGGTCGTCCGCATCATCGACCGATTCCTAGCGTACTACATCATGACCGCGGATAGACTTGAACGCACGGCGCGTTGGATTGAGAGAATGGATGGAGGCATCGAAGTTAGTTGCACGTCATGAATAATCTTGACATGTTCAAAAACTTCATATCGGTACATAGAAACTTCGTAAAGTTATCCTTCGAGACGAACTCGGGATTTGCAAGGACCTCGAGGCACTGATGGACAACCTTGTGAGCACGTACGAGGATGAGTGGGCCACGGCTGTCAAAGGTACCTCCCCTTAGTTCTCTCATCCCCCTTATTCACTTCAGACAATGTCAATCAGACCCCTCGAAGCGTAAACAATTTAAACAATTCGTCAACACAGATGAAATTCTTCCTCAAAGCGAAGTCATTACTGAACGTGGGCAGCCCCGTCCCGCAGACTGGCCAAAAGCCTACCCCCCAGTCAAGTTCACATACGAAAATGTCGTCACCGCCAAGTCGGAGTGGAAGTGGCTGACTGTCGCGAAGACAACTGACATGTTGGCGAATGACTCTGGGACGACGACGAGTGTGGCTGTTAAGTACGGGAATACCAGGCTTGCTATCTTCCATGTCCCAAATAGAGGGTACTATGCTACGCAGCAAATGTGTCCTCACAAAAGGTTCGGACTCCCGCATTGGTGATATTTTCGTGTGTTATAATGAGTCGATAGAGCTTTTGTTCTTGATCATGGTATCGTCGGTGATACTAACAACGGCAATCTCGTATGTTCATTTCATCGTTCCTCATGACATAAGCTTACCTATTCTTAGTATGTCTCCTGCCCGCTTCACAAGCGCAACTTCGCCCTCACTGGCGGGGAATGCCTAAACGACTCGGACTATCAAATTCTAACGTTTGATGCGCGTGAGAACCCATACGAGAAGGAAGAAATTCAGCTCTTACTTCCCCCGGTTGAAGAGCTCGACAGCGTGATAGGTACTGAGAAGTGGCTTGTTCGACAGGCTGAATCAGAAGCGTTCGGGCTCAACGCGGCGACGCAGATCGAGGTTGTGGGGCCGAAAGGTCTGACGGCGGATGCTTCGTCGTCTTGTGGAGACGGTTCAAGTTGTGGTAACAGCAACTTAGAATGGTAATTATGGTATATGTAATGCATGCTTAAATTGGATTCTGAAGACTTCTCGTCCACTCATGATTTCCTTCGGAAAGTGTTAAATGTATCTATCAAGGAATACAGAAAGCCGGATCGCTCAGTTCTCTGATGCTCAACCTGATACTCAACTTTTCGCACTCTTCTAAGGGAAACAATACCCCTTTCTTCCTTCCGTATCGATATCCAACAACAATGTCGTTTAAGCAGCCATCCATCCCTAACCGCATTCAAAACCTGCCTTAAGACCGCTGCACGTTGAGTATCTGTTATGCGCTGAAGAACTATGTGGTTTCCAGAATGGCATCGGATACCAGGTAACATACCACAACAAATCGGTGATATTCCAGAGTATAGGCTTTCGAAACCTCAAAGAATTGTGCACTGAACCATGTCGAGGGATAAGGAGTGTAATTTTGGAAGCAAGTACCTATGATATGTTTGAACCTTCCATTATGTGTCATTATACTTAATGCTTAACATATTGTCTATGTTTTGTATGTATGTGCTTCTACACCATGTTTTGTAGCCATCACCTTGGGTTCTTGTTGAAAATCTGTGACCTAATAAGATTCAAACAGAGTACTTTTTTTCTTTCTGCCTTAACAACTTACAGGTCTTTCTATCCTACATAATTTAGTTTTGATCCTGTACAAAAGTTCCTTCAACGCGAAGTCTCGGGTTTTGAACGGTGACACGTGACACGTCTCGTGAAAAGCAGTTCGCGCAAATGCACGTGACGTATCCGGGTGATGAGACAGATCACCCTAAAAAGACAGTTCCATACTTGCAATCAAAAGATGTCAAAAATACTGGACGCATCGGGTATATGATTCTTCTGCTATCTCTATCGGTCATGCACGGTTTTCTCTCTTATGTGAATCAGTCTTATCTCTGATACTTCTCACTGATGCTTGGCTTCGAATGTTTATCTTATGGCTACTTTGGGCATGTAATTTTCCCGCTGCCTTCTTTCTCTACACATGCTTCTCTGAACAGAATCCAAGTGACATAGGTTTTTGAGTCTTATCTCTTCCGGTAGCCATTTTTATCTGGCTCAGAGGGTCTATCTACCCAGCAAGATCTTTTTCAGACTATTGAAAGTTACCTACCACATTCGGCATCTTATTCTCGTGCTATCGTCTCCGGCCTTCCATTATCAGCTGGGGACTTTTGTGGACAGGACAAATAATATGCCTATCTTCTAGTGTTGTTTTATCCATTGCAACTGTAGTCGTCTATCATGTTGATTCCCAGGTTTTTACTCGTCGCTTGCGGTCTGGTACAGCCTGCGTGGTTCGCTAAAGTTCCAGTAGTAAGACAGCCCATTGCGCTACCCGATCTGTATGAGGCCTCGATAGCCGAACTACAAGCTGGACTGGACGCAGGCCACTTTTCGAGTGTCGATCTAGTGAAGGTGTGGCTCCGTCAGCTATCCACTATAGATTTTGATGTATACTCTGTACCAGGCCTACATTGCTCGTATTGAAGAGGTCAATCTTAAAGGTCCAGCTCTTCGTGCTGTAATCGAAACAAATCCATCTGCAATTGCCACCGCGGAAGCACTTGACATTGAGCGTAAAACCCAAGGCCCGCGCAGTGCATTACATGGGATCCCGATCTTATTGAAGGTAGAGATTCGCTTGTTTTGATGTCGTGAAATCATCCGGATATATTTGTAATAGGACAACATTGCGACTATCGCTTCTGAGGGTGACTTCAAGATGTTTTGGAGGAGAAAATCATATTCTAAGACTGTATAATAGGCATGAACACTACTGCGGGTTCTTTCAGTCTGCTCGGATCAGTCGTTCCAGATGACGCCGGGGTCGTCAAACGTCTACGCAAAGCTGGGGCTATCATCCTTGGTAAGCTGGCTGTTTCTCACTTAATTTTTGACCGCTCAGAATATGTTACTTCAGGTAAAGCAAATCTGTCAGAATTTGCTCATTATCGTGGAAACCTTGCATCTGGTTGGTCTGGAAGAGGCGGCCAGTCCACCAATGCTTACTTTCCGAGTGCTGACCCATGCGGTTCTTCTTCCGGCTCGGGTATTGCTGCATCTATCGGTTTGACAGCCGTTGCTCTTGGTACAGAGACAGATGGCAGCATCACTTGTCCCTCGAGCCAGAACAACCTCGCAGGTATAAAACCGACTGTAGGACTTACTTCGCGGGCTGGCGGTAAGATAAAGTTCTCTCTTGTATTCTATACTCATGTCCTTTAGTAATCCCGATTTCTGAACACCAAGACACCGTCGGGCCTATGACGCGCTCGATGACAGACGCTGCGATTGTCCTTTCTATCATCGCTGGTCCCGATCCAAATGACAACTTCACCCTCGCCCAACCACAAGTCGTGCCGGACTTCACTCAGGCCCTCCAGAAAAATGCACTCATGGGTAAACGTATCGGGGTACCCCGTCGAGTTTTCCTGGACAGCACAATCAACGACCGGCCTGCTGATATCTCGAACGCTTTCGAAGAGGCTCTCGATGTCTTGCGCGGTCTGGGTGCGACCATCATTGATCCAGCTGATTTGCCCTCAGCTGAAGAGATTTTGGCATCGAACAATGAAAGTGTCGTCCTCAATGTCGACTTCAAGGCACGCACAAAGGCACACTGCGCCTCTTGATCTCACACTCATCCCCAGATAGATACAGCTAAACAGCTACTATTCAAACCTGAAGTCGAATCCATCAGGAGTACGAAGTCTTGCGGACTTGATAAATTTCGACAACGACAACCCATTACTGGAGGAGCCCTCGGGATTCACGAGCCAATCCATGTATGTTCTGGGGGCTCAGCCTCAAGTCATTGATGTTGACACGAGTCCGCTAGCTTGATTGAAGCGCAAGCTACAAATGGTTTCGACGCTGCTTACTTCGCCTCGCTTGCCGCTGACCGCGAAATGGGCGGAGCCCAGGGGATTGATGCCGCTCTTCAAGCCAACGATCTTCATGCTCTAGTACTTCCTTCAGACGGATTCACTACAACACCCGCAGGTGCGCTCATCATGTCAGCAACCAGTGTCTTTCACTTACGCACAGACTTGTAGCTATCGTGGGATATCCTATCGTCACTGGTAAGTTGCGTTGCAATGGCATCCGCCTCGTCATCAGATCTGATGTTCGCATTCACAGTACCACTTGGATTCTTCAGCGACAACGTCACAATTGGTCGTGCAGGTCCAGAGACCGTGTACCCCGCACCAGGTGTCCCGTTTGGACTTTCGTTCCTTGGAACTGCGTTCTCGGAATTCGACCTCATTGGCTTCGCCTATGCCTATGAACAAAAGACGCAAACCAGACTAGCTAGGAAGGCATTTCCGGCAGCTATACCAACTACCCAATTGAGTGACATATTGCGTATGGATCATTGAAGGTTCCATCTTCTTTATTTTGACTGTACTCCCCTATCATCTTTCAATAACTTTGAACGTTGAATGTGCACTGATTATCTCTTGAACGCCTGTTTAGTTGCGAATAAAACATGTGTTACAGAGGAAAGTAAGAACTTGTACACCTGCTGGCGCACTTACAGAATCAGCTATTTCACCTGGGGCTTCTAATCGGAAGCAATTCAAAAGCACTAGTCTTATTTTGTCGCAACGTGTCAATGAAATTTGGAACAGCATCAATCCACATATTGCTTCCACGGCGTTGGATAGGCCGGATCTCCATTTGTTGTTCTTCACCGAGCACATAGCGTGTTGCAGTGCTTATCCCTCAGCATTTCTGGCTCTAACTAT
>JAGGAU010008489.1:0-19406 GCA_017657275.1 Termitomyces sp. T108 | reverse complement strand
GAATATCAAGGCTAGGGAGCAGCTACCAACTACCAGACCTTATATAGCTGTAGACCACTACCTAAAGGGGAAGGTGGAAGTGATCTAAGTCAAATGGAAGTGATCTGGAACAAGGGATTATGGATGTGGCTGAGACCTGGATGTAGCTAAGACATGGATGTGGCTGAGACATGGATGTGGCTGAAAC
The DNA here is from genome assembly GCA_017657275.1 of Termitomyces sp. T108. Classification (NCBI taxonomy): domain Eukaryota; kingdom Fungi; phylum Basidiomycota; class Agaricomycetes; order Agaricales; family Lyophyllaceae; genus Termitomyces; species Termitomyces sp. T108. The sequence continues at coordinate 19,219 of JAGGAU010008489.1, read as the reverse complement.
CTAAATGTGGCTGGACCTGGATGTGGCTGACACTTGAATAGGGCTGATCTACCAGGGAGTGATCAGAGCTGGAAATTGATGGGAGAAAATGGGTTGGGGTCCTGACAGTCTCAAGAAGGTAGATCTAGTAGAGTACTTACCAGAAACACTATGGAACAAGTGAAAAAAAGTGAATAAATGCATGTAGAGCAACTGCAGTTGCTTAATTGGTAAGTGCACCATATGCTGGCTAACTGAAGTGAAGGAAGCAAAATGAAGTGTCTTCTAAAAACCCTACCAGTTGGATGAAGTGCTGCAAAAGAGACTTGATATGCTAACTAACATTATTTTGGATGCACTGTGTGATTGAATAGGAGTCTGAAGCAATGACACAGCTCATATGTAAAGTGCAACTAATACATGTACTAAAAAAATAAGCATGCTATTACACTGCACCTGTATCTCAGTATAAAAACAGAAAAAAAAAGTAGCTGGCATAGAAGTGCATCAGCAACTTCCATCAAGTTGATCAAACTCAGATTTATTTATTGGTATATAGAGTCATCTTACAACCTCTTTTAATGCTGTAGGGCCTTGTCCAATTCCATTATCATTGCCACATTATCCATTGGCATCCAGCACTGATTCTGTCCTCAAAGGGGTCAAAGGACTTTGTGCATGGAGCTCAGCAAAGAGCAAACCTAGACAAGATCTGCCAGTGCATATAGTAGGCAAAGTTGATGGCAATGCCTTGGTATGTATTTTTGAAGCCAGGTTGACCATATGTAAAATGCACTAACTTAAAATCTGTACTCTGAAGTATATATTCAATGCTGGCTAAGACAAAATATGGACAGTATTTATGGGCATTAAATCACCACCCTTATTGAACTACAGCCACTTAGAGAATTAGAAATGGAAGACTATGTGTTATAAAGAATAACACCACTAACTCATGCATTTGTCAGTCAGCAATCTAACCTTACATCCTAAACAACTCAAATAAGCCAAATGCATGGTGACCTTTCTTAAGCACAGTAGAATCAAAGAAGGCCAGTTCAAGCCAATAGTAAGTTTGTCATTTTAATGTTTGAATCTGTTGTTGTGGCAGGTGACTGATCATGTGGCAGAGTTTTTAACAAACCACATGTAATAGTATCCATGACAAACTGGGTAATGAATCTTCTGTCAAACCATATGCTAAATCTTGTGACAAACTGTGAGTGGACTCTTGTGTCCAATGACATGTTGATTCCCATGCCAAATTGTTGTGATTAGCAGACAAGGAGCTCTATAATCAGCAGATAACAATTCTATAACTCATGCTAAGAATAATCTACTCCCAGATATAGCATCTGTATGCTGAGCCCAGCAAAGGGCTCATTATAGTTGATCAAGTTCTAATAGCATTACAGGTGTCAGAAACTATTTCTCTTTCCCACTTTTTTTCCCTTACTTTTGTCACTCTTTCCCTCATTTCTACACTTCAGAAGGCTTGATAAGCATCAGGGGCATTTTTTTCAATGAATGCTGATGTAATTCAGTCATATAACATACCCTCAAGCTGTTCAAATGCAGTTTTATGGTATTGAAGGCAGCTAAGGCAATTTCTGAGATTTTTCACTATCACAATGTGACTTTAAGGGACCATCCTTGGAATGTCTACTCTAGCTCTGCTTAATCTGTGTTGATATTGATACCCCTATCTAGCCACCATCTGGACTGCTCAGCTCCATCCTTCCACCTTTCCTGTCTTGGCATCATCACTTGGCAAGTCAGCTGGTTTTTGAATCCACTCTAATTGCTAGCAGGCCTTGCTGGCTTACTCACGCTAACTGTTGCATTAGTGCTTACTATATAGTAGCCCTATTAATCAATATATTGTAGTCATAGTATGTCTCATGTAGTATACAAGTAGGACTAGTGGAAAGGACCTTGCAATATTAGTGAGAGCTTTGGAATGCTGGGCAGGCTATCCATAGGAGAAATTGTTTGCATTTAAGTTGTTGCTTTCAGCAACACATCTGTCCTAATTGCTCTACCCAAATTCACCTGATGGAGTGTCTCTCCATCAGAGATCATGGGCAAAGCTGCCTACTATTCAGATTTTACACAAGGTAGCATGTTAGTGCACAGTATGCCATTCCAGACTTTACAGCCTGAGCAACTGGTTAAGCCTGGGATGAGGAGACAGGAGCAGTTGTCAGTTCAAACAATGCAATACCAAACCATAAGTTCAGAATCAGTGATCAGGAACGAAGACCATGTTAGAAACAAGGAAATGGTGCTAAACATACCCCAATCAACAGAGAAAATAGAAAGGAGTGGCAAGGAGCCATAGATAAGGCACAAGAGTCTTAGAAATGTTCTGGACTTGGAGTCTGAACTTGATTCTTTCAATGAAGAAGAAAAGGTCACTATCAATATATTTATCCAGTTACAACTAGTTCTATAATGATGCAGGAGGCCTGCAAGAAATGTGGACACCACATTAATGCATTACAATCAAAGAGGTACACAAAGTTTGCATGGCAGAAGAACCAGCTACACTGCAACATGTTGCAAGATGTGTCCATCTAGTTGTAGTGAACAATTGGAATGAATGCATTAATTATCAATGCATCCTCAACTAAGATCTGTGGAATCATGAGAAGTTATTGATAGACAACCAGGGTATAGTGTTTGAAGGGTATGAAGGAGTTATGCCAATTGATGAGATGCAGCAACAGTTTGTCACAAGGACTGGAGAACTGAATGGAGATCCTGATGGTGGAAATGTTGACTCCATTTGGGTACTTTTATTTCTTCATGCCAATGTCCTTTTTCAAGAAGTATAAAACATTGAGACAGTTTTTTGAGCCACTGTATTACTAGAAGTCTGACCTCAGAACAATCATTGCAGATGTTTATATGAATGACTCCCTCTCTATTGCCAGTTCTAAAGCCATGAACATGTACTTCAGGGCACAAATGAGTGAACTTGAATGATTACTAACTGAGGGCCCCTCATCACATCTTAGGAGTGGTGGTATACTGGGACCATGAAAATCATTAAGTACACTTGTCCCAAACATTACTCATCAACAAGCTCATCCAATGGTTGGCCAGTCAGAAGTAGCTCTGCTTTCTACATCTATGGAACCAGGAACAAAACTTTTCTATGCCAATATCTCTGCACTACCTTACAAAAAGCTGGTAGAAGGAAGGACTACTATGGATAGCAGTTTCTACACAACTAGACATTCAGTATAGAGTTCAACAACTTTCCCAATTCCTTGACTGCTATACTCACATCTACTGTCATCTGGCATGCTGGGATATGAACACTTCATTACCTTGAAGGTACCTGAACACTAGGCCTTGGCCTTGGAGGCAAGCAGCCACTTGAACTAGTAGGATTTACTGATTCCAACAGAGCTAATTGCCCAGACATCAGGAGAAGTGTGGGTGGATATAAATAATCACTAGGATCTGGAATAGTATTGTGGGCCACTCAAAAACAGCACACTGTTATTGCTTCCTTGTGTGAGGCTAAATATATGGCTGCATTTGAGGCTGTGCAGGGGTACATCTGGCTGTGTATATTGATGATATCAATAGGACATACTTCTGAGGGAGCAATGACCATTCTCTGAAACAACAACTCAGCCCTGAACTTATCAGAAGAACAACATACTACACCAACACATTAAGCACTTTGATATAGAAGACCACTTCCTGCAAGAACAAGTCACATTGAAAGAGCTTGTATTACATTACATCAATACTGCAAAACAATGCAGCTGACCTTTTTACAAAAGCATTAGCTACATCACAATACACAAAGTTGAGGACAATCCTTGAAATTTGCCAGGTTCTTGTGCAAGGAGGTCACTACTCATGGTGAGGAGGAGTGTAGGGATCCAGCAAGTGGCAAGTATCTGTGAGTGGCTTGATGGACTCAATCAGACAATACACCTTTTAGCGAGGAGTGGCTAAACTTTCAACAATGAAGGAGAAAGATATATATATCACAGAGTAATGTAAAATACCCTCAGTCAATTGTACAGAGACTGAGGGTGAGTATGCATAAACTCTGCATAACAGACATCATACTTATGATCAGATTAGAATTAACTGTGCATACTAAGCATGACCCTCTTTACCATCTATTGACTCCTCAGATTCTATGCATCCCTTCCATGTCTCTACAAAGAAAGTAAGCCTGGACCCTTACAAAGAAAAAGTCTCATATTATGGCCTAAGCACAGTCAGAAGCCCTTTCTCTTCCATTATCCCCTATCTGCAAGTCATTCACTAAACTGGGGGCAACTGATGCAAAAGCATGGACATCAAGAATCCATCCATTTCACATGAACCAATGATTGCCTTGATGGCATTGATGGTTTGATAAGGTGGAATGTTGAAATTTCGAAACTACAGTGGCCTTTCACATGCTTTTTGTTCTGTACATAAGTGATTCCTAGTCACAAGCAGGGGCGTTGTTGACAAAAGTCAACATTTCCGCTAGTTCAGTAAAAAAATCAACCTACGCTTTTGACCCACGCACGTGACACAGTTCTCTGGCTGTCGCAACGCTTGAAGCAACATGTTCCTATTACTTCTTTCCGTTTAGCACTTGTTCTTTCCCTGTGCCTATTCCAGAGATCTCAATGGCGCCATACTTTGAGACAATAAAGGTCATACACTTTCACAAACCAACTATTTCGCCGGTCAACTATTAATTCAATCTCCTAGTCCTTTGCAGAGGTGCAAGTCACAGCAGAAGGCATAGATACCCAAGCGTTTATTGAAGCATCAGATGGACTTGTGCGGATGTTTGGTAGGCGCAACCCCCTGTATTTACGCGGAACCACGGAATGGGTCAAATTGAGGAGCGAGGAACCAGAGTCATCCATGGATGATTTCTGCCTCATATTTCCACGAGGCTGATTGTTACACGCCAACTTACTTGCGTGTATTTCTGCTACCCCTATCTAAGTATGATTCACATTTATTTCTCTAGATCTTTTCGGCTCTGGCGTCTTTGGCTTCATACAGTCCGACCTGCGACGTAATATCGCCGTTCGTCCATATCTTTTAGTGCATTCCCCCATCTCGTTTCGAAGTTCATGTATCGTTCTGATCCTTTCAGGGCGTTCGTTTACGGTATGAGGCCGCTCGTGCATCGTCTGGCACGCTCGAATTGCTGGTACAGAATGAAGGAAGGGAAGCTTTGAAACACACCACACCATGCTTGGTGAATCTTACAAGGTATTCAAACTTGCCTGCGACATCTTCCACATTTTGTTGTCCGATGATGTATGTTTTCCACTGGGGAAAACCGTGTGCCTCTCTCGTTGTCTACTCTTGTTCATTTATTCATTCTATTCATTCGTGGCATTGGAATGTTTGTGAACAGCTTGGTTTGTTCATTATACATAATGGTTAGCCTTGAAGATTGAAGAGTAGCCCAGTACTCTGTCTTTCGCGACCTATCTGACCCGTCTATCGCTGGAGGGCTTGTATCACAGAAGACGGGTCTGCATTGGCGACGATAAATGCGCCATGAAGCTACTGTCTTCAACAACATGACTACTTTTTCTTCTTCCTTTGCCTTCTTTGAGCTGCACTGATTCAACTCAGGGGCCTCTTACTCACTTACCACGCGCTGCAGAATATGAAGTCAAACACTTCTGCCGAGCTTCATATCTGTTTTAAGCAAGCGTATGACAGGGTTTTGAGCCATCACCACTCCTTCCTCATCCGATCTCTAGTGTCGGTGAGTTTTCCTTCTACCTAGTTCGGCGATCCCCAATCGTGTGCCATGTGTACCCATTCTTCTGTCATGGAGAGTATCACCGAGATTATCGAGAGTCTATCTCTTATGTGATTGTAACTAGAGGTTCTACTCTTGTCTCCGACATTACTCGCTGTGATTCACGATACTCGTTCGCTGTTCTCGGGGATCGTTATGTTAGCTTATAAAATTTCAATTACTCACAGGTGGCTATCCGCTCTGTCCCCCGCCGCGCAGACTTCTACAAACGTCTGGCGCAAGGTGGATCCGTAGAGAAGTTGGATATGGAGCTTGCACGGTGGCTCGTTGGTTTGATTGCTGTTGTCGAACGTATTAGCAGGTTTCTTGAGGACGGCGGATATGGACGAGTCTAGTTTTTCGCCTGATTACGTTCCATGGTTGTAGATCTAGAAGTAGTTTTCTCCTTTTCTGGTGTCGTTATCTCTTGTTAGGAACAAGTACGGTATGTAACGTTACTGATGTGTAACAAGGTTAGTCTATTTCTTGAGGTAATCTGAAAGATTCGAAGTACACGTCGAACAGGAACCAGACAATTTCACAGACTCTGTACGATAAGTAAACAGAAGATTGTCGCAAATAATGTCAAAGCGTATCCCAAAGTGGGACCATCGCAGTAACTCCAGCTTCATGGCATATGCTCGGTCGGTGTACTTCCCGCCGTCCTTCTCCAGGAGATACCCAGACGATGTTGACTTCATCTTCCCGGCGACTATCATTGTTGTCAACCAACTTCATTTTAGCAATTTTGTTAATGGCAGCGGTGTGAAGGTGTAGACGACTAAAACTAATACTTTTTGTTTCCTTCCAAGTTCATCCTCGAACATCAACGCCCAGTTCAGTCCGTTAATCAAAAAAAATTACAAGCCAAGAATGAAACAAGATAGGCACTGCCAGGAATCGAACCTGGGTTTCGAGAAACCGCAAGTAAATCAGAATCTCGAGTGATAACCGCTACACTACAGCGCCAATGATCAATTTCTATTTTTTAAGTTCAACTGTTGCTGTATCCAGCCTCCCTGGTTCAAAGACTAGTTCAGCAGACAATGCAGTCTTCCTTGAAACTCAAATTATACATCGTCTTATCTACTGTCTTCTCAATTTTCTTCCAGTCCGACCGTCGCTGGATGAACTCGTAGATATCCTGTCAACGCCGTCGGCATCCATGACAGAACATTGAGGAAACAAGCAGCACACCTCAGGTCTATAGGCACCACCGTACCGCGTTACATCGCGAACGATCTGCGCGAGATCCTTAGCATCCTCAACGACATAAACATGACCTAGCATCTTCAAGTGGGAAAAATCCGAGATGATTGACGCGACCTAGCGAGACTTTGTGAAGTGAACGAAGAATTGACAATCTACGAACCTTGAGAGACGAAATGAAAGTATAATACGTGTTCAGATCCGCAATCACACGGAACCCGCCATTCAGCGAGATGATTTGGCGTTTGATGTGTTTCTGCAGAACGCTGAAACAATCAAGAGCGTATGAGGAACTTTCATCTTCTCAAAAGATACGATAGCTTACGCTATAAGCCGAATGCCAACCTCCTGATAAAAGACCTCGAGCACCTCCTTGCTTGTGCTCCCCTTCAACAGATTGCAGTGCGTCTCCAAGCATTTAATCGCTTCAGAACACCCACGCGTGGGCCCTAAATCCAACGGCCCATCATCAGGATAGTATTCGCGTGGTCCTGTCAGCGTCACAAGAATGTGCTCTACCTAGGAGAAACGTTCAGCCGAAGAACCCAGGAAGGTTGGTGATTATCTGAACATCACGTACTTGGTTCATGAGAACCTCAGTGCCAGCATTCAGCCCACCTGCGACGGAATCATCTAATGCGTTCTCGAACCGCTTCTTCTCTCGCACAACAGCATTGAGGAAGTCTGTACGATCAATGTGATGTGCCTTAGACCCGTATTCAAGCATTCATCATGCAAATCAAAGAAACTAGAGGACTCACAAGCTCTTTGTCGAAATAGACCTGCACCATCGACTGTATAGTATCACCAATATGCACAAGCTCGAAAAACTGCAGCAATGGCGCGACGCTCGTCGTCACCTCATGCTCCGCAGGTTTATACTCCCGCATCTGCTCCGTCGCTCTAGGATTCTCTGCATTATTACTAGGTTTTGACCAAATTCAACTGAAGACCGCACTTGGCAAAACCCTTCCGGAGATGCTCATCACCAAGTGCTCCGAGCATGAGGATGAACAATTCCTCAATGGTGTCTCGGACGCGGTGCCCATAGTGCCCCGGATACCCGGCGAACGTTTCAACGCGCTTGAGCGCTTCGCGATCCGCGTGAATGACTTCTAGCGCTACGTCGAGCGAGAGGAGAAGCTCAAGCTTGTTCTCTGGGGCAGATGTTGCTGACACGAGTGTCCGTGACGTGGACGGAGAAGGGGAAATTCGTGAGCCTACGCAAGCGGAATATAATATACAGTCAGTATCCTAAGTCGACGTAGATAGATCAAGATGAACACACCACTCTGAGTAGTCCGTGCATCCAACTCCTTCTCATCGCCAACCTGTCTTTCCTCACCCTCATCCTCGTCAACATCTCCAACCTCGAACACTGTGCTTCCCTCCGCCTCGGATGTCTTATCCACACTCCCGTTCCCACGAGCTCCCGCACCAGCCCCCCACCCCGTCGTGCTGACCCCACCACTATACTTTCCCGCACCGCCGGTGGGACCCCCTACCCATCTTGTGGGATTCAGCATCGCGATGCCCTGAACAGCAGCTGTGCCACCGCTGACGATTGCCCCGCCGACTGCGCCGACGGTGCGGGGTACTATGGTCACGGGGAGGAGGAGCACGGAGGTGAAGGATGCTAGGACGTTCCGCTTAACTTGAGCGGGATTTTGGGAGGTCAGGAACCGCGGCTGGGCGGTGTGTTGTTGGTGGTAATGGTGTGTTTCGACGGATGTGGATAAGGAAGCCGAGCCGTTTGCTGATGGGAGAGCGTATGTTGCAAGCTGTTGTGACGTTGAGCGGGAGGTTTTGAAAAAAGAAGGGAGTGCTGGCCTCGAGATCCCATGCTTTACAGATAGTGCTCAGAATGTTCTTGACGGACTCGATTTCCTCATCAAGGTATTCGTCCATGTTACTTTCAAACATCTGATACCTGCTTCTAGTGAGGAAGGTAGCTCGTGGTAGGAATGTAACTCACACGACGTCTTCGGCATTCGTAGATGTGATGATGTCTTCTGGTTGTACAATACCCTTGTCCCGAGGTACTCGTGCTACGCGTGTTAAGACTTCCACCATACGCCAAGCCTCTTTGAATGACGCAGCAGTTGCTTGGAGGAAGATATGGGAGTTCGTGCCGGCGCGTGCTCTGGTTAAAAGAGCCGTTATATATTCTCCAACCTGTAAAGAATGAGCGGTAGGATAAGGGTCGAAAGTAAATGAACATGCCACATCATTAGCGACGCGTTCCGCGAACGAGACTAGGACTTGAGCGGCCGGCGGAAACACACGAACAGCCCGTGACCCATGTTCCTCAATAGCTCTCAACACACCTCCCATAAATTCATCCATCGCGTCAAAGTCCAGTGTGCCATCAGCTCTGTTTGAAATCTCAAGTTCGAAAACGCGCGCAAAGCCATACAACTTACGTGAAATTAGCCAGGGGGTCCCATTGGCCCTGTACATAGAAGATTTCGCGCTTCTCAGCCCACATCTTTCCCATTTCCCATTCTGCTGCGTTCCCAGTCCACACCTCCCAGCTCGACTCTGCAGCTTCACGCATACCCTCCTCATCCCCGCGTCCATCTGCAGCATCAAATGCTGCAAGAAGCCCCGCGTCGAACCGATCCATCGCGGTCTGTAGAGTCTGCCGAAGTGTAAACCATGAGTGAAGCGGCTGGACAGTTGACGAGAGAAATAGAGCAAGAAGGCGTAAAGCTTTCGCGCGAGTTCGTAATGGCAGGCCGTCGACCTGATTCTGCGGAGCGGACGACGCGAGGGGGGTCTGCGGCGACACAAAGAAGGTGGAAAGGGTCGACAATATTAGGTGGGGAGCTGTTGAGCGCAATGCCAGTGCAAGGGGCTTCAATAGATTGTGTGCTCGGACATATGCCGTCCGTTTCGCCGATGCAATTGGAAATGACAGGGAGATCGGAGGTGGAATGCCAGATCCGGCGACAGGCTCTGCTGTTGCAAAGTCGCCAAAATCATCGTCGTTGTACACGGAAATCGTCGGTGGTTGCATGGAACGCGTCACTCCGAGCTGGCCCTTTTGCGCATTTTCTAGACCGTCGAGCACAATCTCGAGACCGTGTTTCTCTACTCCCAACGCTGTCCATCTAGTATTCCAGAATTTTTCATCCTTCACCAGGGAGTTGAGTGCCCTGGAAGAGCGTGCGTATGCGGGAACATCAGCAATTGGGAGATATGAGAGAATGAGCTGATGTAAGTCTGCTGGTAATCGTCCGATGAGGGCTGCGGACGGGCTGTTCTTGGCCACGACTGCTCCACCGCGCAGAAGCCGAGCGCCAGAGGAGGAATGCAGACGGACGGGCTCGAGCGTCGCAAATTTGTCCATACAGCCTCCGTCGGAAACAGCGAGCAGCGCTGATCGCTGTTGGCAGTCATGTGATCGATCATGGTTGGAACATCGGAGGCTGAGTTCAGGGAAAGTACTGGGAAAGTACTGTGACTTGAGTAATTATAAAGGAGAAGTCATTTATTGACTGGCAAGAATCTTGCATCACCGACGAACACGGTATCGTCGGGAGATTCCAGGTAAATCAAGTCTGCGTCAGGCTCAGGTTTCGAACCAAGAATAAGATTTTCAAATTGTCCCTGGCGCAAAAACGGCTTTCGTGCATGAATGTACCTTCAAGTACCTGTTCGGATGCTGATTGCCCCCTCAATCTCAAGATGTCATCGGTACCTGTTTGGAGGATCGATTGCATGCGCCACAGCTCTAGACTAGTGACGTCGTCAAAGGTACCTCAGAGTTCATGAGGCGATGGTCATGGCAAAACAGAATTAACTTGCTTTGGGGGCTAATACTGGATTGATCCAGCACCTAACGTGGCCCTCAGGTTTAGAGCTCAAATCAAAACAAATCAGTGGTATTACGTGATTGAACTGGATCTATGTTGAGGGAGGTCGAAAATCACGACAAATGTCAAGACGCGTCTTTCAACCGCAAGGATCGTGCGAGTCACGTGTATGGCCAACCATGTCATTCACCCCCCTGTAGTTCAGGTATACATTTATAAGCTACTTGAAGATGGCGAGTCAGACGTTCAAGCTTCAAGTCTTAGATGAGCCCAGAGAAAGAAGGCAAATAGAAATATATTTACGTGAAATATTTGAGAGTTCATGGTATAAGCTCGTTGAATAATCGCTCAAACCAAATGAGAGCTCAAGCGCTCATCATTAAAGTTCTGAAAATACCTCAAAGACAAAGGAAAGATGGTATACTGTACAATCGCATTCCAGGAGTGTTTGGGATGGCCCCGTGCTTTAGGAGATAATATATATTTCCGGTGGCTTAGAACAATGATTCGCCACCCTCAAAATGGCCACTTTAGCCACGTGTATACAGTGGGCCACAAGTCAAGTTGGGTAGTCAGAAAAGACTCTGCCCTTTCTTCTCATCCACCTTTACGTGTACTCACAAGCGATCTCAATGGACCAACAAGAGAACACTTTGCTATCTTTGGAGAACTTGCCAAGTACGCACGATGACCCATCTGATTATTCTTTCTCAAAGATATTCGTCTCTTCCAGAAATCAGTCTCTTAAACATAAGCCATCCAGACACAAGGTAAAAAAAATCTCACTTTATTCCACGGAGTCGCTCTCCTTGTTCATCTCACAACAGCAACAGCACAAAGGGAAAACAACAGAAAAAATCCACTACCTCCCAAACATCACGAGCTAAACGGCAGGCCAAAGCCGACAATGCCGCTAAATTGGATAACCTACGCAAAGGAACAAAGACAGGTCGTCAGAACCAGACAGAGACAAGCGACCGAAGGACGGCCCTCATCGAGGACGAATGGGCCGCCAGCGTTCAGCCCGACGTTGTCGAATGCAAGGCTTGTCGAAAGCCGATCAAACTCGACGTTCGATACGGCCAGTACTATCGCTCCAATTGGAGCAAGCACAAAAAATTGTGCAAGAAAATAAAGGAGGCTAAAAAGAAGAAAGAGGTAAGAAGCTCTCCTTGGATCCGACGAGCTGACTGCGATGTAGCTCCCCAGTTGGCTAGAGCCACAGAACCAAAGGAGCCTAGCTTGAGTGGTGATGAAGATGTGAGTTCGGACATGGACATAGACTCGGACGATAGCCAGTCGAAGACCGGACCAGGCGCCACCGAAGATGTCTCCCAGCACGCCACGGGTACATCGACGCCAGAGACGGAGAACGCATCCCTCGTTACAAGTAGGTCGACCATCCTGCTTGTAAAGTAAACGCTTCAACCTTTTTCTACAGACGCCAAAAGCGAGAAGCAACCTTCCATCAAGGTCGTCGAAAATCCTTTCAAGGACGTCAAGGAACACGTGGGGAGCATCTCACCGTATCTCACCTACAAATTTGCGAGGTATACCTCCCGTGCTGTCGTTATGCTGGACCAAACCAGCGTCGAGTTGTTGGCGCAACATCGTGAACACTTACGTCGCGAATACTAATGGTGCGGGCATACTTGACATGTGCAAATTCTGTATACTGATCAAACACTATTGGAAAAGCAGAGGTTACCAGAAGGTCTTTGCTTGTATTCGAAGAAGAGATGTCGCAGCAATCATCCTAATTTGCACAGCCGGAAACAAGGATTTTTAGTGTGGCTGGTGCAGGGGATGAGCTTGCAGTGTCGTTAGATATAATTTTGTACCATTTCTACAGAAGGTGTCAGTTGAGAATGATCGACCTGGTGTTTGATTCCGGACGCGTGGCTTTATAACTGAAGTTTCATAGTAGTTTTAAAGACAAAGATGTCGTTACATAAGCGGATCGCGTGCCAGTCCTCAACTCCTCGTCATTACGCGTCTATTCCTACAATAATTTGTTTAATACAGAAGGCGAGGGGAACTGGTCAATGATAAAAAGAGTCATCGGATGTAACTGAACTACTGTCTGAGTCCATGTCCACATCTCCATCAGATGATGGAAATCCCAAATGCGGATACCTCTTCAACCGAGATCTACGAGCAAGAACAAATTCAATCCCTTCCTCTTCCTCGATTATGTGTTCGAATCCCCCAGGAGCAGACATCTTCCAATCAAGGAATCTCTCGCCAGGCTTAACCGCATGCGAAAAATCCATGACTTCAATGATACTTCCACCTCCAGTCGTCATGCACACTCTCCCGATTGTCTCGTCCCACGCAATTACACCAAGACCGTATTCCCGGTACCGAGCCGCAGCTTCCTGGCCAAGATCGATTGTAGCGTAAACATATCGCGGCATCGTCGGGTATTCACATCTCTCGACAGCCGACTGGCGCTGCACGCGCTCTACGTGGTACGTGTTGGTCTGGAATTCGGGACTGATGTATCGACGGAGAGACACTAGGGAAGGCGTAGCGGTCCTGTCGGTGCTTTCAGTTGTGTAGATGAGCGAACGGAACACCCCAGGAATGACGTGTCCGATATATGGCCGGGCATTGTACATCGTTTGTTTCGTGACAGTCTCTACATATGGATCATAGAAGAACGAAGGGCCATCTTGAGTCGGCCCGTGGTCCGGCCATAGATGCCAATGGAGGATCCCTTGAGGTCTGGTCATTTCGGCGAAGATAGAAATCGGCGGCGGGGGCTGAGAAGAGGTTTGGAGAGGGAAGTCATTCTGTATATCATAGGGCGAAAAATCATCTGATATGTAAACACTTTCAACATTGCCGTCCAGTAAGACTAGATGACCACAATGAGGAGCGGCGATAGTGGCTCTTCCGTCATGAGTGTAGTTCGACATTGAGACCAGCTCTAAGCCATGTGCATGCCTTTCTACCCAACGAGGAGGATCGTATTCATGGTCTAGATCTTGACTGATGCATATCGCGCGCCAGATGAGCACCTGATTCTGTTCGGGGAGATGACGGACAGCCATGACCCATTGTCTCTGCAAATGCTTCAGTCAAAACGGACAAACATGGACCAAACCTAACATACCATATCCGGATGCGGATTCACGGACCTGTTTGGATCATATTGATAAGTATATGGCTCGAAAACCAGGATGCATGGTGCCAAAGGATGTTCTATATTGATGATGTAGAGATGATCTCCAATGTCCGTGACAGGCGCCTGGAGAAGACTTAAGTGTGCAACTCCTGCTCTACTGTATAGTGACAGTTGCTTGATAGGCTCGTTCAGCTGCATGCTCACAGTCTGCGTAAAAGGTCTATATCGAGCGTCCGACAACCATAACTTGTGCTTCGTCGTCTCTGGGCCAGCTGGATCTCTATGGGCACCTGCCAAAAGATCGAGCGTGCTCAAGTCTATATGAATGCAGTTCAAAATATGCAAGATCGGAGCAGAGGGATCAACGTTGGCGTTGTTAGCAAACTGTGCCGGATCGATACTACAGTGACGGGTTAACATGGACAGCCATTTGGTTTACTCTGGGTGTGCAATACTCACTTTGCTGGCCCGCCCTCCTGCAATACTCGACAGACATAAGCGATCATAATCACAGGCTTCTCTTGATACTTCAGATATTTGGCTTGAAGCTGATGAGCTTTCGTTGGTATTTGACATCTGGCCAAGATATGGGGACCGCGTGGATGATCGAGGTGATATAGGGCGATGAAAAAACGGTAATCATCTCTGATTGACGCGATTAGGTATTTTCCGCCAGGAAGAAGCTTCATATCAAGCACTTCAAGGGAAGCGTCGAAGGCCATTATAGAGGCGACAGTAGGCCGTTGCTTACGCCAATTGTCTTCAAGCGAAATGGCGCGCGAAACAAGCTGTTCGAACTCGTAGTCTGAGCTTTGAACAGAACGATCCAATGTGGGACGGATTGGGGGAAGAGGAATTCTAAGTTCACGGAGGAAACGCTTCCATATCAAAGGCTCGTGGGTGAGGTGGAAATAGTGCTTATTGACCTGCAGACACAAGTCATGTCAGTTTTATATAGAAGTTTTTACAGACGACATGACTTACTCTCCGGAGAGCCAAGATATCTTCAACTTGTAAGTATGGACTGATGTCGTCAACGAAGATATCCAGAGGGATGTTTGCTGCGACAGAGTTTGCGTCTGACGGAGCAAGTTGGGGGAATAAGTAAGCTATCCTTCTGAACACCTGCGAGTCCATTTTCAATAGTCAAAGGGATGAGACAGAAGCGTGGCAGCCCAGCGCCGTGCGGTTGAGAAAAGTGTTATGATACTTACAGGTCTCGTTGTAATTTTATAGACATAGACCGCGAACAACGACTCCCCAAAAAGGACTATATCTGGGGCGAGGAACAGGAATTTTGGACAACATTGTTACGTTTTCGGCAATGACTACCTAGCCCTTGCGACACTGATCTTTGCTTTTGATTGTTCCTATTTTGGCTTTTGGCCACGGGACGACATGTGTTAGATCACATGAACAACGGAAGGAATGAATTCCAACTATTGAGGACGCGTTTAGCTCCCTCAATCCTTAAATCCGCCAAACTCACACCTTTCCACTAATCATAGTACACGTGGTTATACGCTTAATTGTAGCTTGGATACACCTGCAGACAGGTCTTACCTCAGTGCATGGATGATCCCTCGTTAATAACAGCTAGGCTGATTGCGCTGGCACCCACCTCCCAGACATGGCGTGTAGTTAGCGACTTGCCAGTTTTCAAAAGAGGAAGTCTTTACGCAAAGGAAAGTGGATGACAAACTGCAACAGGTTCTGGACCCAACAGTGATTAATCTGAATCCAAAGACCTCAGAACCGGGCATAAAAGGGTACATGCCCCATGGAGCAAGAAGAGAGCTTGCGGATGGTATTATTGAAGTCCTTGATCAATTTTCAGATGTCCAGACGAGTGTTAGAATGATTGTGCGTTCAAGAGAGGGTTCATTTTGACGTGAAGAAAACCCCGGACTGTCATGACTTCGGACTCTATGTACGATCTCCTGGCGAACCTGTGATGAATACAACGAATGATGTAAGTAAATTGTAATTCGAAGTTGACTGGACATCGTATCCGTAGCGTTCCAATGTCTTCTGAAGAAGTGATAAATTCTCTCTCATGAACTCTCATCGAGATGTAAGTAAAGTAATTAACTTGTCGAAAGAGAGTGAAGGTGAAAATTTCAAAAGCACTGTAGATCCAATTGATAAATAGAAAATGCTCAAAAACTAGGAAAGTAGCCTTCAGGATTAGCGTCACGGACTACCTCCTTGACCCCTGCCACACCTTTGAGGTAATGTTGCACTTGTCATGAATTATCCGAAGAGATGGAACACTTACCTGCTCGCTGCACGTTCTGACTTCAGGATCAAAGGTGAATTTATGTTGGAATCTCGCTTCAAAATATCTATTTACTGATCTAAAAGGACAAGGTAAAACAGAACTACAAGCCCTTTGTGATCAGGTTGTACTTGAATCCTGACTCATCTTGGGGTTGCAAAGTGAATCTCTGTTCCTTCCGAAGTCTGGAACACCTCAGTATCCGAAGATTGTCGGCGTCTGAAGATAGGTGCCCGGGAGTTCAAAGACGCCATGAGAGAGTTTGAATATATCTTGCCATTCACTATCAATCTATTTCAACGTGATAACAGCGGTGATCAGAGCAGAAGAGTAAATAATTCAAGAATAAGCCACCCACAGGAGCAGAGCACAATTAGTCATGCCAATCGGCGTAACATAGAGGACCACCTGTATAATGGAAACTGCACACATTAAGGCGCCTGTCTCTAAAGCCATACGGATAGCACGGTGTAGTATGTCATTGACGAAACCATGGTCCTGCTTCGACTTGAGCTGCGTCAAGGTCAACTCTCCGTAACTCGGATGAGTATTTGCATTATGACCGACCTGGATCACTAAAGTCAGAGTGATTAACAAATCGCAAAGAAAACCCGTCGTCCAATACATCTGGGCTCCATAATTAAGATAGGCTTCTCGAGGTCAATTTGAACTCAAATGCGCACAACAGCAGAACCATTACGAAGGCTTATGACAGGGACGTTGAGTAAGTTTTGATCAATCTGGCTATCTTCTAGCATTGATCGGAAACCGCAGGGATGTAACGACATACCGTCACACCAAACGCGATTGCCATAGCAAAGGATGCAACGCTGGTCTGGTCAATAGCAGGCTGTGAGATTGTTGTACTTCATTTCTGTAGAAAACTTACAAGGATTATAACGACCACGACTGCGATGATATACCGGGATGAAGCTAAAACCCATACCCGCCAGGCATAGAAAAATTGTACAAGAAGCGCAACTGTAGAGGACTCAGCATAAGACCATGATCTTGCTTAGCATATATTGTTATACCGATTCCAGACAAAGGTGAAAGAGTACCAAGGGTCCATGGTGGTATCTCGAAAGTATTCACGAATGTCGGATTTTCCCAGTTGGGGACAAAGATATCCCTTAAGTACAATTATAAGACCGTAGGAAGTGATGCATGAATTATGAAGACAAACCAGGCGAGGTAGGTCGCTAACGCGGTCTGAACAATATCCAGCAGATATACCGAGAAAACTACAAATTCAGATAGAGCCAGATAGAGTGTGAGATACTATGCAATCAAAAACCACTGTACCTGTCACTTTGAGAGCCATCCTATCCTTGGGAAACGTAAGAATGTAGAAGTAGACCTGAATCGTCAACGCTCCAAGTAAGCCTGCAGAAGAGGATCAATGTACTAGTATTCGATATCTTCGGAGTATCTTCCCATAGTTAAACAAATTTCCAAACAACTGCGAGAAGAAAGTCAGCTTCGGTTATTTACACCTTTCCGTAACACTTACAAGTGCGACCAGGCTGTAGCAACGATGGAAAGATTCAAGTCAGTGAACCTCTTCATATTGAATCATCTTGCCAACTGACATTTGAGAGATAGAGGAAGACATTGTTCAAGTCGAACAGTGAGAAAGAGGTGGGGTGAAGATACGCCCTTGCCCAACCTTTACCCATTGGCATAGCCCTCTTGGGAAATAAAGATGTTTCCGTGGATCGACAAAACTAATGCTGGGCTCGGCCATCGATAACCGTATCCTGTGTTGTGTGGAAAATGACGGTATCAAAACTTTGATGTTGAATTGATGGATAAGGGAATGCGATTTCACCAGCACTTCGTGTGCAAACACGTGAGCTTTGGACAATGTTGACCGGCCCGGCAACAGACCGAAGTGAAACATAATTATGTTTGAATGGGAGTAACTTACCTACAGAACGGAGAGCTTGGTTTATCCCAATAACTAACACAATGTTAAGTGTCGTTACTATGTTACTATGTATGATATCTACCGACGCTGTATAGGAGTGACAGCTATGAATTGTAAGAATAGCTATTGTTAATTGACAATGCATGTACATGTGGGTTTCAAGGGGAAAGAGCATTTTTGGAGGCCTTTGTGCAACAACAGCTGTACATTCTGACACTCCCTGTGCATCTCCATGAGTAACCTCAAGCTGTTCTCAGCATGGTGCCATTGTTTAGCAGAGGCCATGTGTAGACTTGGAGGACAGTGTGGCTGACAGGTTTCATGTTCTTCCGTGCTGTTTCACATACTGAGTGCACAGTTGCTCTCTCACCATCTTTGATTTGATAGAGTGCCCTAGATCTTTGTTCTATTCTATTCACACTTTCTATTATATACGTTCTACACTACTCTGCATGACGACACCTTTTATCTCCAGCTAGCAATGGGCCTCTCTCATTCTTGCCCCAGAAAACTGAGCTTGCATATTGTTAGGCTAGTGATGCAAAATGTAGTAGTTTAAGTGAGCAGATTAGAATGAAACTTAATTTGACTTAGGCAAACTTCTGAAATCATAAGTTTCATTGGGCTTTTAAAGCTGACACAAAGACATGCCCTTTTAATAATAATGGTTATAAGTTTTGTAATTGATTGAACTTGAAATTGAGCTAAGTTCACCTGGAAAGTTGGGTTCAAAAATGGCATTACTACTCAAAACCCATTGAAGTCAATAAGAGTGTGCTCCTAGGCCTAAGTAGTCCACTCTCTGGGGATTCCAAGCTGTAGCAGGTCAATTGCTTGCCTGGGCCCTTTGAAGCCTTCTCCTTTTATACTCCTGCTGGTGCACATGGACCAGTGTTCTGTCCACACATGATTTTGTTGTTCTGAATAGTGCCCTATCCTCCTCCACTTGAGTTGGTTTTGCTCTCTATGATGGAGCCTATGGTTGTAAGAAGTAGGTCTTCCTGTAAGGGTGACCTCTGGAGGCTATGGCTCAGTCACACAACTGGCAGAGGGAGATCCAAAGTATATTAGAGTATAT
>JAGGAU010008488.1:0-19511 GCA_017657275.1 Termitomyces sp. T108 | reverse complement strand
CTGGGGCTACAACAATGTGCGCATCAAGGAGGGTGATGAGTGGAAAGCAGCATTCCAAACAAATCGTGGACTCTTTGAACCCCTGGTAATGTTCTTTGGCCTCACCAATAGCCCTGCCACCTTCCAGACCATGATGAACAACATCTTCCAAGACCTCATAGCGGAAGGTGTTGTATGTGTTTATCTTGATGATATCCTCATTTATACTAAGACATTGGAGGAGCATCATCGGACTACATGCATTGTACTGGAACGTCTTCACCAACACCAGCTCTATCTCAAGCCAGAGAAGTGTGAATTTGAGCAGACTAAGGTGGAATACCTTGGCCTAATCATATCCCATGGAATGGCTGAGATGGACCCAGTCAAGGTAGCTGGTGTGGCTGAGTGGCTGGAACCAAAGAACAAGAAGGAGGTTCAAGCCTTTCTAGGCTTCACCAACTTCTACCAGAGGTTCATTCAGGACTTCTCCCATCATGCCCAACCCCTCTTTGATCTCACCACTAAGAACACTTTGTGGCACTGAGATGCAGCATAGCAGGAAGCCTCCAACGCCCTCCAACAGGCTGTCACTTCAAAGCCAGTCCTCTTCTTTCCAGATGATGATTCTCCCTTTTGTGTTGAAGCTGATAGCTCAGATTTTGCTACTGGAGCTGTCCTCTCTCAGCAGTCAAAGGAGGATGGGAAGTGGCATCCTGTGGCATTCTACTCAAAGAGTCTCAATGCTGTGGAGCACAATTATGAGATCCATGACAAAGAGATGCTAGCTATTATTCAGTCATTTGAGGAGTGGCAACATTTCCTTGAGGGTGCTAGGCTGTAAGGGCGACCTCTGGGGATTGCGGCTAAGTCACACAACTGGCAGAGGGGAGTCCAAAGTATATTAGAACAGTACTATATGATAGGAAATGTAGCTAATTACCTGGCAGAGGGGAATCTGAAGAGAACAAGTCTAAGGACTCCTCTGCCAGGGTGCAGCGCATCAGGCGTGGGCATGGAGGCATGGGAACGTACTGTACAGCATGACCGCAATTAAACCCTAACCCTGGAGGAGGTCTGGAGTCCTCTGGACCGCTTTGGGGTGGTCCTGAGAGTCCCAAAAGGAAGTCCCCTGACATCACCCCCCCTCTAGAGTGTGGCGACTCAACGTGCTGGGGTAGAACAGCTCCCAGATGGCCTGGTTGGTCAGAGAGATGGAGTAGATGCCCCAGATGGCCTGGGGTGCATTGGGGTGTGTGCGGTGGAATTTCCTGACAAGGGCAGGAGCATGGATGCCATTAGCAGGCTCCCAGGAGATGTCTTTGATACCGTAGCCCTTCCACTTGACCTTGTACTGTAGCTTGCGGCGGAATAGATGGCTGTCCAAGATCTTCTCCACCTTGTACTCTGGGCCTTCAGCAGTGAGGACCGGGGGCAGTGGCAGTGGCGCCTGTCATCCAAGTATGGGGTTATCCAGGGCTGGCAGGAGCTTGACCACATTGAAGACTGGGTGCAGCTGGCACATTCCAGGAGGTAGGCAGAGGCGGTAAACTAAGGGGCCCATCTGCTTTTCCACTATATATGGCCCCAGCTGGTGGTGGGACAGCTTCTTGGAGGGTTGTGTGGTGGTGATGTCTGAGCTGTCCAGGTAAACACGATCTCTAGGCTTGTATGTGGGGGTTGGGAGCTGTCTGTGGTCATAGTATCAGGCCATGTCGTCCTTCGCCTTGGTCAGGGCCGCCTTAGCTTCCTCCTAGGCTTCATGCATCTGGTCTATCAACTTGTTCACAGACTCTTTTTCTGATTGTTGTCCTGGAGGTTCAAATCTCATCCTGGGGTGGTGTTCAGTGTCCAGGAGGAATGGGGAGACCTTGGTGGCAGAGTGAACATAGTTATTGTACTGGAACTCCACCTCCAGGAGGAGCTCGTCCCAGTCATCCTGCCACTTGTTGCAGAACAGATGGAGGTACTGTTTGAGCTCCTGGTTGACCCACTCTGTCTGGCCATTGGACTGGGGGTGGTAAGCGGTGGACGTGTGGAGCTCAACGTGGAGGAGGCAGTAAAGCTTGCAGGTGAACTCTGCTACAAACTGTGGGCCTCGATCGGAGACGTAGGTGTCAGAGAGACCATGGAGCTTCCATACGTTCTTTTGGTAGAGATTGGCAGCGCCCATGGCTGAACAGGTGGTGTGGGTGGGGATGAAATGAGCATGTTTGCCACACAGGTCCACTACTACCATGATAGCATCATAGCCATAGGAGTCCGGCAGTTCCACTATGAAGTCAACAGAGGCCATGCTCCAGTGCACTGCTGGCAACAGGAGGGGATGCAACTGCCCCACTGGGAAGTGACGTTGGGGCTTGGTCTAGAGGCACAGGTCACAGGTGCTGGTGTAGGACCCAATGTACTGGGACATCTGGGGCCACCAGTAGTTCCAGGACACCAGTTCCAACATCTTCCAGCAGCCAGGGTGCCCGGCAATTCAGGAGTCATGGTGCTGCTTGACAATATGCCTCTGGAGCTCTGGATCGTTTGGGACGTAGATGCAACCCTGGAAAGTGAGAAGACCATCTTGTAGGCCCCATTTGTCCATGTGTACTGACTGGGCTCTGGTGGCCTTACCAGAGTGGAGGGCTAATGCTGCCTTGGCCATGGAGTCTTTTTGGAGTCCCTCATGATTGCCCCGCCAGATGTCCTAGAGGATACGCACCTCATCTCCCTATACAGACAGTCCCTCCAAAGTGTGGATGGCGAACAGCTCCAGGCAGAGGAGGACTATGTTGGCATTATCTCCGGCTCCTGAGCCATGGTCTGCATGCCAGGACAGTGCTTCAGGCTTGTGGTAGAGGGAGAAGTCAAAGTTGGCGAAGTAGAGAGACCACTGGGCCTGTCAATAGTTGAGCTTCTTGGCGGTCTGGAAGTACTCCAGATTTTTGTGGTCTGTCCAGACTTTGAACTTGTGCCGGGCGCCTTCAAGGAAATGGCACCACTCCTCCAGAGACCGGATGATAGCCAACATCTCCTTATTGTGGATCTCATAGTTATGCTCCACTGCATTGAGGCTCTTGGAGTAAAAGGCTACAGGATGCCACTTGCCATCCTCTGGGGACTGCTGGGATAAGACCGCACCAGTCACGAAGTTGGAGCTTTCAGCCTCAATACAGAAGGAGCGATCATTGTCAGGGAATATCAGGACAGGCTTGGAGGTGACAGCAGACTTGAGGGCGTCGAAGGCCTAGTGCTTCACGTCACCCTAGGTCCATTCCACGTCCTTCCTGGTGAGGTTGAACAGCGGCCACACATGATGAGAGAAGTCCTGGATGAAACACCAATAGAAGTTGGTGAACCCCAAGAAGGCTTGCATCTCCTTGTTTTGGGGCACTGGCCATTGGGTCATGCCAGCTACCTTCACTGGGTCCATCTCTGCCATCCCTTGGGAAATGACCAGCCCAAGGTACTCAATCTGGGTCTGCTTGAATTTGCACTTCTCCGACTTGAGGTAGAGTTGATGCTGGTGAAGACATTCCAGGACTACCCAGGTGATGCAGCGATGCTCTTCTAAGGTCTTAGTGTAGATGAGGATGTTGTTGAGATACATGCACACCATACCATCAGCAATCAGGTCCCAGAAGATGTCATTCATCATTGTCTGGAAGGTGGCTGGACTGTTGGTGAGCCCAAAGAACATTACCAGGGGCTTGAACAGTCCGTGTTTGGTCTAGAACACTTCCTTCCACTCATTTCCTTCCTGGATGCGCACATTGTTGTAGCTACATCGGACGTCCAACTTTGTGAAGTAGCGTGCACTCAAGAGGTTGTTGATGAGCATACAGTAGTCCTGGACCAACTGGAGGGAACCATCCTTCTTCTTGATGAAGAATACTAGCGAGGCTATTGGAGACTTAGAGGGGCGGATGTGTCTGGACTTGAGATTCTCCTGAAGGAATGCATTGAGCTCATCCTGCTCCTTGAGCATGAGTGGGTAAACCTTGCAGTTAGCAGGCTTTGCATCAGGCATCAGCTCAATTACGTGGTCCCACTGCTTGTGCTCCAGGAGGGAGTCAAATGAGGCCTTGGAGAAGATGTCCTCAAAGTCATGGAGATGGTTGGGGACCGCATCTTGGAAAGCCTGGGGCTGGGCATTCATTGCAAAGTCCTGGGCCAGCCATTGGAAGGTGGTCTGGCTGGCCTGGATCTCCTCTGCAGAGGGCGGCATCTGTAACGTCATGGCATAGATATGGTCTCCTACCTTGATGGCATCATCCAGCTTCTCCAGGTCCTGGGTGAGTCAGAACTCCCTCTCACATTCCCCTCCCTGCCCAGAGTTCCCATCGCTGTGCCTGTCATCCTCATAGAAGGCCTCTCTATGAGGGAATGCCAGAGGCAGAGGGTCCAGCAGGTCAAGGTCCATGAAGGGGAGGTGTCCTACTTGACATGCCTGGATAGCTGCACATTCCCACATAGCAGTGTGCCGCTCCTTCTTTGATTCCTCCGCACAGGTGGTGCAGCGCTGGGGGCATCAGCTCATTGTTACCTCTCTCTTGGTCCAGTCAATCTCCAGGTTGTGCTCCTGGAGCCAGGTGAAGCTGAGGATCATGTCCTGCTTTCTCAGGCTGGTGACCATGAAGGTGGCTCACTCTGTGTGCAACTTGTACCAGAGGACAAGGTCTACTACCACATGGATGGATCCAGCTTCATTCAGAATACCATCAATATTGTACACTGGAATCAGGGAGAGGAGGGGTTGGGTAGTGAGCTGGTAGCGCTCCACATAGTTAGTGGCCACAAAGAGCCTAGTTGCCCTGGAGTCTAGAAGAGCAACAACATTCTAGACTTGCTGAGTGTCTATAGTCTTGACTTCAATGTTTGGTGGATGGGGTTGAGGCCACTATGTGGCAGTGTGGGAGGTGGTACTCCCAGGCAGGGAGTTGGGGTCTTTTTTGAGCAGAGGTTCTAGGTATGTCTGAGGGGGTGCTTACAATAAGCAATGCAGGGGAGTCATCAGGAGTTGTATTGGTCTCTTCTACTGACAGGCAAGCAAACCGATTAGCACTAGGCAGCAGAGGCATACTATTCACCCGCTACTTCTCTGAAAACCCTCCTCCAGCATCTCTGCAGCTACCAGGTCACCAGGTGCTTCTCCCTCAGGGTGGTTCAAGGTTGCTGCATCAGGAAAGGGAATGCTGGTGCTGACTTGGGCCATTAGAAGTTGCAGGAAGAGCTCCTCCTGTTCCTCCAGGGCAAAGTACTGGACCTTGAGGCCCAGGGGGCACCTTCAAGCGAAGTGGCCAGGGGCACCGCAGTGTCAGCACAGAAGAGAGTGGCTTGTTGGTGGGAGGCGTCAATATCCATTGTCACTCTGGGAGGTAGCGCAGAACATGCTGGGGGCATTGTGGGAAGGGGGTTGACCACTGAAAGCATGCAAGGTTGAGGAGCTGGGAACAGAGAGCGATTGGCAGGGGCAGGGACCACTGCCCAGCAAAGGTCATGCCTGAGCTCCATCAACTGCCACTGGTCCCAAGCCACCTTATACCAGGAGTCCACTCAGTCATACACTGGCATTCCTTCTGCCAAGTTGTTGATCTAATCCATTAGAGCAGGTTGCAGCCCTTTCCAAAAGGTGAGGCAGAGCTGCAGGCCATTAGAGTAGTTGGCCTGCTCCACAAGCACCCAGAACAAGTTGTGGTACTTGTTTAGGGACCTCTTGCCTTGCCCATACTGGTCCTTGTCTCGTAATGCCTGGCAGAGGAGAATCCAAAGAGAACAAGTCTAAGGACTCCTCTGCCAGGGTGCGGCACATCAGGCATGGGCATGAAGGCATAGGAACGTACTGTACAGCATGACCACAACTAAGCCCTAACCTTGGAGGAGGTCCAGAGTCCTCTGGACCGCTCCAGGATGGTCCTGGAGGTCCCAGAGGTCTCAAAAAGGAAGTTCCCTGACAAACTCCTGTTCAAATCCCCAAACTCTGCAACTCCTCTGGGGTGCCAGAAGACCCTCATCACATAGGTTGCCGCCCACTCAGACTTCATGTAGAACGGGACCCATGCAATCTTCAGCTTGTTGGAGAGGAAATCGTCACTGCAAAGCTGGTTGTAAGTGGTGCAAGACTAGAGGAAACGCTCTCCAGATGTGTGGTCATCATTGTACGCATCCAGGAGCACTGAGCGGGGAATGTTGGCATACCCTAGAGCTGGAGGGGCCAGTCCCACAGTTGGGAAGCATGAGACTGGTGTAGGAGAAGGAGAGGATGCAGCCAAGGCTGCAGGGAGGTGCTCAAGGAGCGCCCAGAGGGAATCAAAAATAGTTTCAGTGGTTTGATGGAGAGTGGAGAGTTTAGAAAGGTGCAGGGATAGGGAGGTCTGAGTTAGTTGCACCTGTGCTTCTAATTGGAGCAGGTGACTCCAGGCATTGTCCTGTGGGACTGGGGTGTCTGTGGGAGGATCTGGAGGGGCTGGCTGAGACATAGAGACAGAGGGGCTTAAGTCTGGTGGGGAGGCGACAGATAGGGGCCTAAAAGATTGGCAAGTTATAGGGGGCCTCTGTCACGACCCACTCCTGGAGCTCGCCCACTACCCGGGGACAACACCACCAAAAACCCCCACTTCCCCGGGACGACACCAGCCACCCCCGCCGCCCACCACAACACCGCAACAGCTGCCATGGTGACACCTGTCACTCCTGGGTTCGCTGCCCCCTTGACTCTGGCACCCAGCAATCATCGCGACCCTGGATTCCCTGCATCAACCCGGAACCTCCCACGACACGGGCCGCCCTCAGACAGATCACCTCAGCACTCCCAGCAATCAGTCCCGTCACCCGGCAATCACTCTGGCGATCACGCCCAACACCTGCAGTCACGGCCCAACCCCCATCACCTGCATCACCCAGCAATCACCCCGGCAATCACGTCCGACACCCAACATGGAACCTGGCTGAGCCCGCCACCCTGGAGTCCATAGTACTTAAGGCCTACGTAGACAACTTGTACGCTAGTGTTGATATTGCAAACTATCTTGTCCAGTCTCCTTCACCTCATACTATCTCGTCTCAGTCTCTGGTCTATTCCTGTCTACCTCCATTCTATCTGCTCTAAGTCCCTTTTCCCTTCTCAGTTCGTTTCTTTTACTTTCGTCCTTGACTTCTTTTCTCTGGTTCAATCTCATCTCATTCTCATTCCTTTTCTCGTCTCTTTTTCCCCTTTACGGCTTGTCTCGCCCCAAGTCTCACCTCGCCTCCCCTGTACCAAACCCAGGCTCACTCCAGTAATCCCAGACTCACGCCTTGTACTCCCGGAACTCCGGCACAACCCCGGACTCGCTTCCACAGCCTGGATCTAACCCTTCTGACCCTCCACACAGTCAGATTCATCCCCACTAGTCTCGGAACCAACCCCGGACTCTGTAATCACGTGGGACTTTGTGCTTGTAGCTACCTTGAGTCCGCCTCATAAGGTCACGCTTAGGAAGAAGCCTCTGCAGTCAACGAAACCTGATAGCCTCCAGGCCAGAGTTAGGAGACTTGTTCTGCTGTAAGGGCAACCTCCAGAGGTTGCAGCTAAGTCATGCAACTGGCAGAGGGGAATCCAAAGTGTATTAGAACAGTATGATACAACAGGAAATGTAGCTAATTACATGGCAGAGGGGAATCCAAAGAGAACAAGTCTAACAACTCCTCTGCCAGGGCACGGCGCATCAGGTGCAGGTGCAGAGGCATGGGAATGTACTGTACAGCATGACCGCACCTAAACCCTAACTCCAGAAGAAGTCCAGAAATCTCTGGAATGTTCCGGGACAACTTCAGAGGCCTCAAAATGGAAATTGCTTCAGAACATCCCAAAATAGAAGTCCAGAAATCTCCAAACTGCTCCAGGACAATTCTGGAGGTCTCAAAATGGAATCCCCTGACAAATACCCCTTTGGCTCAGCTATTTAGATCAGTAACACTCACACTCCCTTCCACATCCAGTCAACCACTCCCTTTACTCAGACTCATCATGGAACAAACAGTATAGTGCATGCCACCTAGAAATCACTTCAGCATCCTGAAATAGGATGAAACAAGACCTAGGGAGCTTGGACAATACTTCAAGGAACTGGAATACTTACTATGAGACTGTAGAGTTACTGACCAAATCCAAATGAAAGAATATGCTGCCCAGTATGTTTCCTATGATACAGCAGATATTTGGACTGGCCTTGCAGAATTTAGCATGCCCATGGCAGGCTCTGGCAACTAGGCACCAGCAGCAGCTTCCTATGAAGCATGGAAAGCAGGTATCATTAGGCTATACCCTAGTGCTGAGGAATCCATGTGCTACACCCTTAGCAACCTACAGAAGCTTGTCCAGGATACATTTGATAACGGAATATATACTATAGGTGACCTTTCCACATATTACAGGAATTTCACTAGGATTGCTAAGTAGCTCATCCTGTCACAATCTGCCACCACCACTGCACCGCCAACCACCGCCGCACTGCCAACCACCGCCGATACCCAGCTCCAGCCCCAGCACCCTCAAACCTCACAGGGTCAGCTCCACAAACCCCAGGCCTGGACCAGTCCTCCCAGCAGCCATCAACACATCAGCAGCCATCGACACCATCACCGCCCATATACGCCACATCAGCGCCAGCTCTGGCAAACCCCGGACACCTGTGCCACCATCAGCGCTCGCTCTGGCAATCCCCGGCCATCAATGCCACCATCAGTACTGACCCTGGCAATCCCCAGCCCATCACCGGCAACCCTGGCACCCTCCCTTCCAAATTGGGTGACCATCATGACTCACGCATCAATGCACCGCCCTGGCCCAAACCCCATGCCCCGCACCTCCTCTTTGGTCAACTCCTCGCCTCCCTGCATTATCCATACCTCCCATGCTCCCAAAGCAAGATCTTCCTTTGTGAGCTTCCTTTACGCATTCAACCAACGCTGACATCTGCAGTGTCCTTGCATAGTCCCCAGGCTTCAGCAAGAGCCCCGGTATGCCTGTACTACACCTTGCACGAACCCTGGGCTCCAGCAAGAGCCCCTGCACCACGACTTGCCACAGAGCCCAGGCCAGAGCCCCAGAGCATGCCTGCTCCCTCATATATGAGTTGTAATATAGCATATGGTACAGTAGTATTGATATTGCCTACCTCCCAGTCTCTAGTTTGCCTCAGTTATCATTTTGATCTACCTTCCTTATCATGTCTCCATTTCTCATTGTCTCATACTTGACTCGACTCGTTTCTCTTATCTTATCACTTGTCTCATCTTGTCTTCAATCTATCTGTTTCTCGTCTCCAGCCTCCCTCTAAGTTCCTCTTCAGTTTCTCTCTCTTTTTCTCTTCCTTCTCATCTCTTTGCCTTCATCCTCTTCAAATCCTCGACTCTCTTGCCACTCCTTCACCTTCTCCCAGCCCTGGGACTTAGCGAGTCCCACACCTGAACCCTGGCCTGCCTGCACACTCTCTCCCAGGACTTATTCCAAGCCCCGGAGCCCGTCTCCGGACCCCGGAGTTCCCTTGACAGCTCCCTGGACCAGTCTCAGTCCCTCCGCACTCACCCTCGTCACCTCAGTCCCAGCCCGTACGCCATGCCCACCCCTTCGGTTGTGCATGTAGATGCTGCATGCGCCAAGTAAGGATTTACCCAGTGATCTGAGCCCCCATGGTCAGCGGGACCTGACACATTCAAAACAGCAAACTATACAGAAATGAGGAGTGCCAACTGTTTCAGCAAGGTTTTCCTATGTTGCTATAAGTCAAGATCACTAATTGCTTGGAGGTTGTCTTTACCAATCACCATCTGAAGGAACTTTATGATGTGGAAGACATTTTTGAGGCTGGAAAATAGAAGCTTAGGGGTACCAACACTGCCATCAGCAGCCTAAATGTTACTGCCTCCCGTGCTACCTGATCAGCCATGCCAGGACTCCTGCCAGTATCTGGTGCCTCCATTACCCACATCCCAACTCCCCCACCAACCACAAAGTGCTTTGTCAAGAAAGAGGAGGGTAGACGCTGCCATAGCTGCCATGGTTGCCACCACCACATCCTCAGCCATGTCCAGAATTGAAACTATGCTGTCAAACAACCAAGCCACCACATGTGCTAAGCCCAACCCTGCTAACAATCTTTGCCATTTCTGTGAGGAGTTTGGCCACACTATGACCTGAGGACATTACTCCATGCTAGAGAATTACATCCACCAAGGCAAGATCTGCCAGGGAGCTGACAGCAAAGTTGTCCTTTCATCTGGTGCCCTCATCCCTAATTACCCTGACTTGAAATCTTACCAAGAAAGGGTTGATTAATGGCATAAGCATAATCCGGGCAACCTGGCAGTGGCAACGCTAACTGGCAGTGCTAGTCCAGATGCTAAGCAGGCCCTTCAACAGCAATTGGTACATAAAGTCATGCGCCTAGGAGAAGTGACTGAGTTTCCAGGAACCACTCCAATGTCATGCATTGAGATGCTGGAACAAGAATTAAGGTCACTAAAGAATCAAGTCTTTGACAGAGTGGAAATTCAAAAACCAAAGCAACCCCTCAAAGGATACAAGCCCCTGGTGACACCTCCAACCATGGCCCCTAGCACCCCTAAGTCTAGCATGTCACAATTGCCTGCCCCTAGCACCTCAGATTCAGTTGCTAATCCCACAGAGCCTGAACCCACCTTGGCACCACCCCCACTTCACTCTTATGCAAGTCTGCCCAGCTGATATAATCCCCCAGCCCAGCAAAACTTTGCAATGCCTGATAAGCAACCCAAGGGTTGCTATAGACCCACAGCACCAATTTTTGATATTGAGAAATCCAACTATTTTTTTGATTGCATCATGAAGACCCCTGTCACCTTATCCATTGAGGTATCATGTTTCCTTTCCACATAATCCTTGCGACTCCATTCCAAATAGGCCTTGCTAAACTTGTGCACTAGCACAAAATACTTCATGGGCTCCAGTTTCCGTCTTGCTTAGTCTAGTCATATTTTGGAATCTACGAGGCATTCTGCACATATGTACCCATGTGCAGTACTCGTGTCTGTTGCACATGTCTCGCCAATGACAATGAGACGAGTACAAAAGTACATGAAGGTTGACGACTTGGAGCTGCACCCAAGAGAGACGAGGAGTGCGAAGACTTAATGAAAGAGTGTAAACCTCAGTGATGGTAAAAACACTTCAATGTATTATGATATACCTTAAGGAAAGAGTGTAACTAAGATATATCAGTAAAAGAAGTAACTAACATAGGTAAGCACTTACACCTCAGTGACAGTAAGAACACTGAGGTGTTATGTAGACAAGTGCACAAAAATAAACATAACAGTGAGCAATATTAATTCAACTGTGGGTCACCTACATTCTCAACACTCCCCCTCAAGATAAACAGTGGGTGGTGCAAAACCTTTTGAACTTGACTTGGACAAGAGACTTGGTGAAGATATCCACAATCATATCAAAAGTGGGAAGACAGTGAACATGAATGTAACTGGAGGAGATTGTCCAATAGATGAAGTGGAAATGAACATCAATGTGCTTGCTACAACCATGGAAGGTAAAGTCCTTCAAGAGTCTAATAGCATCTTGATTGTCACAAAACAGATTAGTAAGTAAGGAATGGAAATAAAAAAACAAGAGTCCTTTCATGGGAAATTTATTACATGCACTATTGGTTGTGATTGTCCAAGCGTCTTGTCGATTTTAGTTGGAGATTTGTTCCATCAGATTCACATCATAACCAACTCAATAATATTTCTTCGCCACGTCAGCCTGGTATAGAACTCAAGCGATTGTCTTAATGCACCTGGGATCCCTTCGAGGTGCAGCAACCTTGTATCATGAACCCTCTGATCAAGTCTGAGTGTTGGTGGGTGGTCCTCTGGGTGACACACCTCACCCCCAGACTCCAGTGTGAAATGGCGCAATTGGTGACAAGATCTATCTCACTCAAACTCTTGTCCAATACACAGACAAGCTGTCAAAGATGTTGTGAGGATCTGTATCATACATAGAACGCAAGAATGGCTGATGTAGATGAAATGTATGATTTCTCCAGGTATCTGAAATTTTGAAATGTTTCCATGGAGACCAGCATGAGAAATGGCGTGACTAAAGTAATATAAAGGTCAACAGTAGTTTGGGATTTCTAACTAGTTGGTCTATTGAATATGAGCCAGACTCCATGAAGTCCTTACAAACTTTGGCTTTTAACAGATTCAGTTCAACAATTGCCTTTACATTCTCAGATCAGAAAATGAAATAATTTTGATTGTTCTTGTATACTTTGACAATATGGCTATTGCTGGAAAATATTTCTGCAAAATCATATCTTTAAAGAAAAAACTCTCAAAAATCTTTGATTTAACAGATTTAGGTGAAATCCATTATATTCTTGGACTGCAAATAACTCACAATTGTTCCAAGCATCTCATATATCTCTGTCAGACCTCTTACAAATAATAATCTTTTTCATAGGAACATTGAAAAAGAGTTGCGAACTGCTTCTGTTTGGATTGGAGCTGAAAAGATTCTTAATCCATTAATATCTGGGCTCTTGACACAGTACGTCATAGTACTTTCCGTCATTGATTAATATCTCACTTTCATAACAGCCTTGATGAGGAGAGTCCAGTTTCAATAATTGATTCCCTCCTTGCGACGCCAAAAATCCCTCAAATCGTCATTCAATGGGCTTCTCTCCAATTGGTTTGATTTGTCATTTCTTCAGATTCAATTTCAGGAGCGAGAAACTATGCAGCATTTCCTCAGACATAAGGAATCAAGTTAAAATGGCAGTAACCCCCAAAAGAGCCCTTCAGGCAACTATGCAGGACACTGATGATATAGACAACATGCTACCAGGATTTTCAGTTTCTAGCAACCCACCCTCAGAAGATCCTCAACAACTTGCTAATGCCACATCTGTGGACCCAGTAGAATCATATATCAAGTTGCTAGGACCTGGCTATCTTAACCATTGCTCAGGACTCACACATCATTTGCTCAATCATGCTTACAGTCAACAGTTGCCAGGAAGTAGAAGCCATTGTGGACTCTGGTTCACAAATCATATCTATGTCAGCAGAGATTGCTAACAGTTTAGGACTAATTTATGACCCAAACATTCCATTAAATATGCAAAGCGCTAATGATACTATTGACAGGTTGCTTGGACTTTCCAAAAATGTTCCATGTGCCATTGGTAACTTGACTTTTTACTTGAAAATACATATTCTTAGGTTGCCAGCCTATGACATACTTCTTGGGTGACCCTTTGATGTCCTAGCACACTCAGTAGTAACCACCCTATCCAACAATGAAACCACCCTAACAATCAGCGACCCAAACTCTGGCATGCAGTGCATGGTACCCACATTCCCTCAGAGTTGCCAGAAAGAGAAACTCACCAAAGCCCCTGCATTTACCAACCAGCACCTGGGAAGAATGCCAGCATATTTTCATCTACCATCAAGGAGGTGATTGAAAATGATCATAGAGATGAAGCTTGAATCTTGGAGTATGACCACCAAAGTGGCCTTGTAAATATTGTTTCCATGGCTCTCCTTGACACCGAAGTACTTTCCCCTAGTTTTGATACAGGCGCTAACACATCTTTCCCTAGTCTTACAAGCCCTTCACTTGCCTACCTGTATCTCTTCATTTTCAAAATTTGTAGCCCCTGATACATACCTTACCACCCTTCCCAACCACCCCTCTCCTCCTATTCTTGGACTGACAACACTTAGCAACTCTGCTAGCAGCTTTACAGACACTGTACCTATATTGGCTAATTCTAGCACTCCAAAAAGAAATGGTGTTCAGATTAAAAAAAAAGTATAAACCTGTTGCTCTAAAAATCAAGCCAGTGGCCAGTACTGTTTCTGAGGATTTCAGAATTGAGTGCATATCCTTGGTGACCTCCTTGCCAACATGCCTATGCTAAGCCCTAATCCCCCTTCTTTTAAACCCACAGGTTGCTTTACTGAAGAACGTCACCACCAGCAATTCCTTAGCAACCACAACACAGGTTTTCTTACTAGCACTGGACTCAATGTCCTACTGACCTCATGGCACAACAGAATAAGGCCTTTGCCTAGGAAGACAGTGAGCATGGCAGCTTGAGGACTGATTTCTTTCCCCCTATTGTCATACCCACAATCCCTCATGTACCTTGGACAGAACATAATTGCCCCATACCACCAGGCCTGGAAGCTGAAGTTTGCCAGATCATATGCAGCAAGATTAAGGCTGGCGTCTATGAGCCTTCCAATAGCGTCTACCAATCATGCTGCTTTTGTGTTCTCAAGAAGACTGGTAAACTGTGCATTGTTCATAGTCTTGAGCCCCTCAACAGGGTTACCATATGGCACTCTGGCATGCCCCCTTTCCCAGACCATGTGGCAGAGTCTTTTGCTGGCAGAATCTGTGGCGCTACACTTGATCTCTACATTGCCTATGATGAGCACTTGATACACCCTTCCTCAAGAGACCTCACCACATTCCAGACCCCTTTTGATGTGCTAAGACTTGTAATGCTACCTATGGGTTGGACCAATTCTGTCCCCATCTTGCACAACAACATCACCTTTATTTTATAACCCAAATTCCCCATCATGTATTATGTTTCATTGATGATGTAGGTGCTAAGGGTCCCAAAGACTGGTGACTCATAGAGGGCCTTCCAGGGACTCACCCCAACAACCCTGGTGTATGCCTGGCACTATGGGATTTCTTCCAACTTCTCAACAGAATTCTTCCCATGCATGAAGTATTGTAGTGGCACCTATTCAAGACATAAACTAGTTCTCTGCATACCACAAATCAAGATCCTTGGTCACATATGCATGCCAGCTGGCAGAGTTCCTGATGAGTTGTGCTTAGCGCTTCATCAAGAATTTTGCACACCAAGCTCATCACCTTACCTGACTCACACACACTAATGCTCCATTTGAATTTGGCCTGGAACAAGTTATCACCCAAAAAGATCTTATCAAGGCACTACAGAAAGCACATCCCCTTGTTCCTATTGACTATACATCACTAGACCCAGTGATTCTAGCGGTTGACACTTCTTACATTGCTGTGGGCTTCTTTCTTTGCCAATGTGCTGGCAACAACAGAAAACAAAGGCACTACAACCAATTTGGATCAATCATGCTTAACAACAGGGAGGTGCGCTGCAGTCAGCCCAAGTTTGAACTCTATGGACTCTTCAAGGCATTCCATGTCAGGAACCGCTGACCCGGGGGCTCTCTGTAGAGCAAGGAACCCACTAGTCAGAGAGGCTCGGAAGGGCGACAAGTCTGGATGGGGGCTTCGGCGTGAAGTCCGAAGTACTCCGAAGCAGTCCGAAGGCAGTTAGAGGCGACCGGAGTGGGGACGGAGGTTGCAGGAGGAAAGGAAGAGGATAGGAACTGGAGATCGGACAAGCAGAGGAGGAAAACAGAGTGTATTGAAAGAGATAGAGCGAGAAACGGAGAAACAGGAGTAGATAAGTAGCGAAATATATGTAATACCAAGTCTAGCGACCGACTAAGGGGGCCGGAGCCTTATATACTTCGGGCGGGGCCGGAGGGCGCGTAGTGAGCGGACTCTGGGGCAACAGATTGGCCTTTTGGGGACACGGGGGTGAGGAAGGAGGGTCGGACGGTCGGGCTAGGCCCAATGGGGAAGGAAGCTGATGCGCCACTGATGCGCCGCTGATGCGCCACTGATGAGGAGATGGGCAGGATCCCGGCGATGGGGCAGGCGTCAGCGTTGGGCAGGGGTGCGCGGCAGGTGAGTGGGCGAGGGTGGGGGGGGTCGGGTGGTCAGGGAGCCGGAAAATGAGTGGATCGTGACATTCCAGTTGCTAAGAATGTACCTCATTGGCGTGCAAAAATCTGATAGTGGAAGTGGATGCCAGATATATCAAAGGTATGCTACAGAATCCTGACATACAGCCCTCTGCAAGTATGAACTGATGGGTGGTTGCCATCCTCATGTTCCATTTTGAGCTTGTTCATATCAAGTGGACTCTTCTGCTGACCTTGCCAACCTGGCAACCCAGAACTGGATGCTAGCAATGATGAAAACTTTATTGACTGGGTTGACTGCCTCCATGGATTTATGCACTTGATACAACTCCCAATTCCCTTGCTCCATAGCAACTGACCTGCTAGTACCCTCCTACACTCTATCATCCCTTACCAATCAGAAGCATTTAAAGCACCCCTCACCTTTTACACATCAGCCATCAACAAAGTTACTGACTCCCCCATGCTACAACCCCCACCTATTGTACAAAACCCCAAACCCCTCCAAGAGAGCAGTGCCAACCTGGGCTATGATGCTGTACCAAGAAGCGCTAAGGCAATTAGAGAGGACAACAGACTTGATGTGGTTAGGCAATGGTTGGACACACTCAAGTGACCTGATAACCTTAGCGATGATGAATATGTGACCTTTATATCCTACACCACCAATTTCTTCCTTAGTGACAACCAACTCTGGTGACAACACAAGGATGGTGCTCACAAGCTTGTGGTGAAACCTAGCAACCAGATCAAAACCCTATGTGCCATGCATGATGATCTAGGCCACAGAGGACTTTATGCCACTAGGGCCATTCTCACCAAGCATTTTTGGTGGCCCCAAGTATGGGCTGATGTTCAGTGGTATGTCAGGACCTGTCACCTTTGTCAAATCCAACAAACATGCCAACTTCTTATACCACCTACACTCGCTACGCCAGCACCCCTTTTTAGCAAAATCTACATTGACACCATGCACATGCCAAAGTCAGGATGCTACAAGTACATCATACAAGGTTGCTGCTCATTGGTACACTGGCCTGAGTTCTGAATGTTTCAAAAAGAAAACACAGATGCTATAGCTAAGTGGTTGTTTGAAGACGTCATCTGCCATTGAGGCATGCTAAGAGAATTAGTTACCAACAATGGGGCACCAATCATCAAGGCGCTAGTCTACTTTGCTAGGAAGTACAATATCCACCATATACAAATCTCTGGGTACAACAAACGCACTAACGGCCTCATGGAGCAACCTCATTTTGACATGCTCCAAGCCCTCTTCAAAGCAGTGGATGGCAACAAGACATGCTGGAGTGAAGCCACTTACTCTGTCTTTTGGTCTGAAAGGGTAACTATACATAAATGCATGGGATGCTCACCTTACTATGCCACCATGGGCACCCACTCCTTGCTGCCAGCAGACATTGTGGAGGCAACATACTTACAACCAGCCCCCAATTCTCTCTTGTCCATGACCAACTTAGTTGCCAGATGAGCCATTGACCTCCAGTAATGCAGTGAAGACCTAGCATGCCTACATGAAACAGTCTTTAGTGCATGACACCAAGTGGCCCTTAGGTTTGAAACTGACCATAGCATTACAAGGGTTGCTAGTACCAATGAGGAACTCCAAGATTGAAGTAACCTTTGACAAGAAGATGCGCCCACGCTATTTGGGCCCTTTGGTAGTCATTTCACAAAACTGAGGAGGCGCTTACATGCTTTGTGAACTAGATGGTTAGTACTCCACCAACCAGTTGCTGCCTTTCATTTATTGCCATACCTTGCAAGGAAACATATTCCATTACTGCTGGAGGTGCTAGATATTAACACCACTAAGCTCAGATAATTGGAGGAGACAGATTTTTTAGATGATGAAGACCTACCACCTTTGGACAATGGCAACTGATGATGCTAAGCAATTTTGATTTTTTACTTATAATCCATGCATTTATACTTATTACTTCCAGACATTAAGGGTTTTCTTGTGATCACAAAGCCATTGTTTAACCTTTCTTGTCATTTGTACCTACTCATACTTACACAATTTTTTATTTACCAACAGACTTTTACTTATCTTGTAAGATGCAGCACTAGCAACCATGGTTGCTAGGGGCATTGCACAACCTTTCACCAGGGTTACTTGCTATGATGACTTGCTGAGCATTCCCTGTAACTTCTATTGTTTTAAAAGACCTTGCTTTACCATTGACTGATCACCTTTCTTCTTTACTTTCAAAGTAAGTCAATAATACCAAGGTCAAGGAAAGGTAGATTGATAAGATGATTCCAAAGAAAAATTGTCCACCAAGTATCTATATACATTTTAACAAGGGGGCTGGTGCCTATGAAGTATCAGGGAAAAAATAAGGCCTCAGAGGCAACAAGTCCTCATCCTGGACATTGTTCCTCTCCTGCCATGCCAGTGCCACCTCACAATCCTCCTGGTACAGCCTCAAGATATTTATGCTGCAACCCAGCAACCTCCTCATTCTCAGCCCAGCCATTTTGTCCTCCACTGCCCTCATTTCCTTCATCATCACCCCTTCCATCTTGGCTGCCCTCACTTTGGAATCCTCCAGTTCTGCCCAAGACCATAGCGCCAACACAGGATACAACAGCTCTGCCCCTAGCTACTCAAAGTCACTGCCGGTGACACAAGCTGATGGCATTGGAGTCACCACTTGTCCACCCTAGCAATCACAGGTAGTTGCTCCACTTGCTTGTAGTCATTGTTACCAAGGGATGATGCTCAAGCTGCTGCTATCTGCCATGGGCTGCCAGCGCCAAGTCCAAGTCACTAGCTCACAAGGGGGCCCCCCCTCATCCAACTCATTCTCAGACCCCTCTTCTGGCAATGCTGCCTCCTCTGTGGGTGATTGGGCTTTAATGGATGGCAGGGTCCACTGCCTTTCCATTCTAATGACCAAGGGTGCTCATTCGTGATTGTTGCCCAAAGACCGTCCTTGAGTAGCCACTAGCTGTTGTCACCAGTTTTCCACAGGTTGCCAGCATTGAGTCCAGGTCATCAGCTCATGGGGGACCCTGGTCTCCACTCCCTCATCTTCACCTTCATCTGCCTCACTCACCTCCTCTTTGGTCCCTTCCAACTCCTCAACCTTGGTTGCCAGCCTCACATGCTTGGGGGCCTTGGGCATTAAGGCCTCCTCAGTTGGCAATCATAGGTGCTTGCTGCTTTGTTTGGCCTTCACCTTTGTTGTCATCTCTCCAGGCTTCCTATCCCCACCCAAGTCCCAGTTCCTCCTCTTTATTGACACAGTGACCCCATCTTGGCAAGTCAGGCTAAAACTGGTCTAGGGAAGTCTACTATTGGGAGGATCATTAGAGAGTTGGAGGTGGACAAGGAAAACTATCCTGGAGGCCATCCAGCTAAGCTTACTCCACATGATAAACAGGCTATTGTTTGACAAATCTCAACTGGGAGACTTGATACAGCTGTTCAGGCCACCAATTTTATCAACAACATCATTTCCAATCCTGTCTCTCTTCAGACTGTCTGGAATGTGCTGAAGGAGGAGGGGTATTGGTCTGCTACAAAGAGGAAAGTTCCTATGCTCAAAGCTAGACATAGGCAACTATGACTTAAATGGGCTCAAGAGCATCAAAACTGGACTGTGGAGGACTGGAAAAGAGTGTTGTGGACTGATGAGACAAAGATTAACAGGATTGGGTCAGATGGAAAGCAGTATGTGTGGAAGCTAAAAGGAGAAGGCATTTCAAAC
>JAGGAU010008487.1:0-19589 GCA_017657275.1 Termitomyces sp. T108 | reverse complement strand
ATATCAGGTACATTCCTTCCTTAAGGGTTCCGGTGAAAACCTCAGCCTTGTTGTAGAAGAATCGAACTTTTCCCTCTTCAAACACAGTTTGCCAGCCAGCAATGTCAAGACGGCTGATCGAGATTAGGTTTGCGGTGACATCAGGAGCGTGGAGCGCGTTCTTGAATACAAGAGTGTGT
The DNA here is from genome assembly GCA_017657275.1 of Termitomyces sp. T108. Taxonomy (NCBI): domain Eukaryota; kingdom Fungi; phylum Basidiomycota; class Agaricomycetes; order Agaricales; family Lyophyllaceae; genus Termitomyces; species Termitomyces sp. T108. The sequence goes on along the minus strand of JAGGAU010008487.1, from coordinate 19,410 downwards.
TCTCTTTTGTTGTGGACAACTTGTATGACGACATTTCCCATTCCAAGGATTGTGAAACTTGCCCCCTCTTTTGACGGCTGACCAACAAGCTTAGCAACAGGTTTATAATCAACAAATACATCTTGCAATCTGAAGAAGTGTGTGGTGCATCTGGAATCAGCAAATGTGCACAAGATATCATGTTGCATGTTACCTGTTGCAAGTGCCACGCGCTTAACCAATGGTTCATTCTTTTGATAAGCTTCAGGGATCGAGATTATTCCTGCTGATAGTGCAAAGTGGCTTCCAGGTTGGATGGTCTCTCCTGTCATTGTAAAGTTGGCGACTGGTAGGATAGCTTTGCGTTTTCCTTTCCACCCACCATGCTGGGTATTGCCCTTGTTTTCCTCCCCCTTCTTGGAAGCAATTAGCTTGTAAGTGTCCAGTTCTTTTACAATTGGTACACTCTTTGTTGGAGTTGGTTTTATTTTTCATCAGGTTATTTATCTGCGCTTGTAGTGCGTGGATCGTAGTCTCAAGGGCTTTCACGGAGTCAGGGCTGGAGTTCATTCCTGACTTGCATAGGTTGGATCGATTCACGATACATTCACCATGGGTCGTTAAGGTTTGGATCACTTTGACGAGATCTTCTTCACCATACATAGTTGACACGACAGGGTCCCAGGATTCAGGGAACAAGTCGAGAAGTTTGGTGATGAACCTTTCATCGGTGATATTGGCTCCCGCATTGTTAGCGGCTTTTCTTAAGGTGCGCATCCTTTCGATATGTCCTCCCTCTCCAGCAACTTTATCACCATCAGAAAATTTACATTTTGCTAATTCCTCTTCCCTCATGTTATGCAGTCAGTCACTTCCCCTCCCATATTGCTTGTTTAAGAATGCCCAGGCTTTGTGGGAGGTGGTGTCAGGGTCAACGCCAGATCCCGCGATGTCATTAAAATTGATCAAGATCAATGACAGTGCAATGCTTTCACGGAGTTTGTACTTGAGTTCGTTTGGCATTCATGAGTGGACAGGTGTCAAAGACTCTGTTGCCGGGAGGGAAATCGGTAATGGGTTATCGTCATCTTCTGAATCAGATTTTTGGTGTAAAGATTTTGGAATGATGATTTTATTCTCCCAATAGTTTAGGAGGCCTCTAGGCTCTCCATGTGCTATCATCTGGATCTTCCAGCTTGCATAGTTCTCATGGCCTCAGCATTTTAAATCCTTGGCAAGGGAGAAGGGAAGTAGTATTGAGCTGTTACCAGACATGGTGAGATCCAAAAAAAAAATTGTTCTTTGAGTCGCAGGGTTTTATTCGTAGTTGCAAGTTCCTTATTTAACAACAAGGTACGGGGCCCATAACCTGTTGTAAATAGACTTAGTTAGTAAATCTCAGGGCAACCATGAGTAGTGGTAAGTGACTGAATTACTACTCTACCTGTTGTAAATAGACTTAGTTAGTAAATCTATATGGTAGAGGTAAGCAATGAAATATAAGTATAGTGAAGTAAAAATATACACACACCTCAGGGCAACCACGAGTAGTGGTAAGCAACTGAGGTGTGGCAACGGCAAAATAGTCGTAAAAATTGTAAGTATTGGTAATCGTATCAAATAAGGAAATATGACGAAACATATGAGGACGTGAATCTAGACCTCAACAACTTCAGAGTATGGACTGACACCTTTTGTACTTAAACACAATATACTCATAGTGAATGTGTTCAGAATCTCAGAATCTATTGAATCCTACGACGCTAGGTAGACTCTAAAAACTATTCAATATAAGAAACTTACATTCTATGTATAATAACGGTCAGTTGCCTTAGTGGTAACTCTCGCACACATTAATAGAGGGTCCCTTCACGTGAGGCCACAAGTTCGAATCCCCCAAGGTGTAAGTTCTAAATTCTTGAAATCGATTGATAATTACTAATGTTCAATCAATAGAACCGTTTGCAATGACTAGATATCAATAATAAAAAGTCAGTAAGTTGTAAGTAATAAGTAAAGTTGTAAGTGATAAGTAAAAAGTAAAGTTGTAAGTCAAAAGTAATAAGTAAAGTCATAAGTAATAAGTAAATAAGTAAAGTAATAAGTGCAGTATAATATACAATACAATAGAAAAAAAGGTACATGATCAACAATCTAGTCTGTTTTTCATGTCTCAAATGTCAGGTGTCATCAGGCCTGATCAGACCTGGCCCTGATTAGGCCTACCTAATCAGGCTGGTGCCTGATGTGCTAACGTTTGTGTAATCAGGCCTGAAAATTGGCTCTGTCTAAAGTTACCTTATCAGGGCTGATTCCGCCTGATCTGGTCCCAGGCATTTTTCTGACATAGTCCAACAGTTTTAGTCTTCTATGTATTTGCAGCTACTATCTTGTGGTGTATTGGATTTAAGACAATTTCTTTTTTAGATTTGTGTCAATGGCAATCTATGACTAATTGATATCATCAGACACAAAATGATGATTCAAGTGTTAGGGGACCACTTATTTTCTGGGTATTTAACTCTATTTCAGGCATAGTCTGATGTGTAGACATATCTTGAGCCACCTACTCTAAGAGGGCTAACAAGTAGTTTGTAGACAACAACTTTGATGTCCTTTAGTGGTCAGCTCAATCCCCTGATCTTAACCCTATTGAACACATCTGGGAATACCTCAAGGAGCAGCTTAGGCAGTATGAAACACCTCTTTATGATGTGCATGAATTGTGGGAGAGGGTTGCAAAAGAGTAGGATGAAATACCACCAGAAATATATTAAAAACTGATAGAAAGCATACTTAGAAAGAGTCAAGCACTTATCAAGGCAAATGGAGGATATACAAAGTACTAAATACCAAAATTAGAGATGCTCAAAAAAACTGTCTCAATGAGTGAATATTTTAAAATGGCAATTACTCTGCCAGTTTTATTTCAAATTACATGAGCTTAAATGCAATTTGTAGCTACAATATCATAGTATTTTACATGATTTAACCAGAATTTTAGAGACTTCCAATCTTTCATGCCAATGTTGTCTTTCAAAAAGTATAAGACATTGAGACAGTTTCTTGAGCCACTGTATGTTGTGAATACAAGATAATGTTGTTATATAAGCTACAGTTGCATATTATAGACATGTGAGGCAAAATAACTGCAGTAACAATTTATTACATACTCTCCTTTTAGACTGATGAGTTGGTCTACAAAAGACTAGTCTGGTAGGGTGCCTATCAAGGGCACTATAATACTAATAAATATAGTGAACAAGAGTGAGGTTGAAAGTAACTGCAATGTGGTTTTGCATGTTATGCATAGAAAGAACAAAGGTAGTTGCAGCTACACAACATATGGTTGTGTCTACCAGATACACAGGAAGATGGATGGATGTGTTGACTAGCCTGTCAGTGCCTACAATGGCACATACATTCAAAGAACCATTATGGTTGAGTCAACTTTATCCTTATTAGGAGTTATTAGGCCTAATTAGCTCTGAAAATGTAATAGTGAACTCATGCATCAGGGATTTTTCCAACTCATATTGGGTAAAGGTGACCTAGATCACCTCAGCACTTCCAATGTCAAGCTACCATTGCTCAATACACCCGGTTGCAGCAGAAAACATTTTCGTCCGACTTTGATGCATCAATGATGTTTTGATGGATCTTCGAGTTGAACTTTGTGACAGTCACACAGGTGTTACGCGTGTCAACCACTACGCCGAACTTCTTATTTTCAAAATTTCTTTGTCATGTTCGCTCTTGTCTCTCTGCGCATTCCAGTCCGTCGCGTCTCTGTAGCCTCTAAGCTTACCCGCCAGGCAGGGGGTAATCCGAGATGGGTTTCCCACACGCTGACACGTTCATTCATCGCGAGTGTCGTACGCGCTGAGCCTGCCAGTGCTAAGCCAAATACCACTACCAACACCAAGAAATTAGCTTCAAAGGAGGAACGCACAGGGAAAACGGTAAAGGCGAAGAAAAAGCCGGCGAAAAAACCCACGGAACGTGTGTGATGACACAACACCTTTTTCTTGTCCTTACTCATGTTGCAATCGTTATAGCCAAGAAAGGCGCGCCAAAACTACTTTCTGCACCTACGTCATTCTAATTAACACTGCAGTCATAATTCCTTCAAGTGTTAAAATCCCTCGAGCCGGTTTGAGCCCTTACATATACTTTATGACAAAGATTTTCAAGTCCGAGCTCCCCCGAACCAGAGAGAATTTTGCAGAGGTTTCCAGGGGTTGTTCTGAAGCGTGGAAAGCTTTGTCGGAAGCCGACAAACAAGTAGGTTATATGCTGAAATATCTCTTCCCGGAGTATGTCACTCACTGTTTTGTAGAAATACATTGAAATGAGTAAAGTAGCTCGTAACAAGGCAACACAGGAACGTCAGGACTATATTAATACTCTGGAACCTAGAATAATCCGGGAATTGAACCGTCGTAGAGTCGCGAAGGGAAGTAATAAAATTCATCAAAAAATTGGGTACCCGCCCAATGGATACGTCCTGTGAGTTTATTACTCGATTCAGTTCTTCATCTCAGTCCTGATCTCTTGTCGGACGTAGGTGGATGCAGGATTACCGTTCATCGCACCCTGGACAATTCCAGGATATTGAATCGATACGTCGTCTGAGCCAAATTTGGAAGGGTATGAGCGATGAGGAGAAGCAGGTGAAGGATTCTATATTTGCTAGTCACCAACGACTGATTGTCATGATGTCTAGACTTATGTCGATCGATCCAAGGCCATAAGGGAGGAAGTTCAAGCTCAAAAGAATGCCGAAAAGCAAGCGTGAACTCCAGTCTGTCGGTGCTTCGTTTTTGAGGATCGCCTAGTCTCTATAATAATCTCAATTACATGACCTTAAACTTCCGTTAATTTCTTTTTTCTTTCTCTGTTCCTAATGAATCTGTTCGGGTCCGTCAATCATAGTTTACGTGCGTAGTTAACCGTTTAAAATTGCATTATTCAATCAATCAAAGCCATTGAATAACATAAAACTGCTGGCGTCCTTTGCGATTATAGCCCATCTCTGAATCCTTAACTGATTTTGAGTACTTTGCACTCCCTCCTATGTATGTGCTTGTAATGAAGTAATGCTTGTAACTTGCTTCGTCTGTTATGATTTTTAGAGCTGAAGGTGCTTTAAATCCATGGTTGCACTTCGGTTGAGACGTTGGATCCGACCAGAAGGGTCATCACGTTGGGTCCTAGTACTGATGAGAATGACGCGGACCAAAAATTATGCAATTCAATCTTGATAAACTGATAGTGAGGATAGTGAGAGACGCGACATACATCGTGCAACGAATGACTTTATGGATGACAATTCGATCACAAGTCAAATCAGGGTCAGGATTCTCACAGATATATTTTTGACCGAAAATCATTCTGTAATCGGAGATTCATCCTTGACACATCCCTTCATGGAACGAAGGGCGGCGTTGCGACTCGGATGGAGTAAATCTATCAAATGGAGAAATACAGTCCTACAAATGCTTTCGCCCCAGACATAGGTGTTATTTCTGTCGTGCAAGAGTACGAGCAAGAGGTATGAGTACGAAAAAGGATAATTCAGCTATGAGAGAGAACAATGAGCAAGAACCTGCGAGGTATGATAGTTTTCTGCCCGAAATCTAACAAGTCTCCCAAGGTGAATGAGCACAAATAAGTATACACAACTACAACACATATGACCTCGTGAAGCGGGGTCGAGCGGCCTAAAAAGAGGTAGGTTGGACTCAGGTTAATACTGGACGTGATCCAGCACGACGCGTCACCTTCGTTACTTACCTAGCGAGACGGAGACGCGCGACCCCATAGTGTGAACTTTGCGGTAGAAATTTCTCTGGATCAAGTGGTTCTCACTAGGAAGCTCTGGGTAACTTGAAAACAGTCGAGACCCATCCATCGTTCATAAGGCTGCGACATCTATCAGTACTTCTTGCATTTCTGCGAGTCTAACCTCCCTCTACTGATGTACCATCGTTTCAAGCCTTTGGTAAGGCTTCTTATCACTATCCCGCGTCGCGAAGAGCCTCACTCACGCAGAGCAGCTTGGCGCATGTCAGTAGGACGTTATGTAATCATTCCTCAGAAGCAAAACCGAGTTGTTTTCCACCCCGTCTGACTTGTTTTGACCACACTAGGAAAGAAAAAGTCATGTCGTCTCCTTTGCAGAAGGATTGGTCAGAGATAACATAAACTTGAGCGTCTTCTGATGTTACATTTATAGATTAGACGCTTCTACCGTACCCGCACAAGAATCATAAATCGACAAAACACACGTCGACCCTGAATTCGGATCGACATTGAACGATCTTCAACCCGAAGCAACACTATAAAGTACCGTTTTTTTCAGTTCTTCATGTTTCTCAACCATGCATTTGAGGGCGTCCTTGGTCTTCGTGTCCATCGTTGCGGTTATACTCCCCTCTGCCGCCGCCAACAAACTGTTTCGCGGCGGCAGCAAGGGCCCTGCAAGAGCTGACGTGCAACATGCTGTGATCACCGGGCGTCAATTCCACGTCAAGCGCGACAATGGCGATAATTGTGTTTCTATGTCTGGAGAGGAGTTTGCAGAGAGGGTTAACCTGGTACCTGATCCTGCGTTCAAAACTTTGACAATAGACACCTGCAAAAAAGTGAGTTCGACCTTGGAGGCAATGACTTTCGCCCTTACATATTGTACGGACAGGATATTGAAACATGGCTTGCGAAAGATACCAATGGTCAAACCCTCACAAGCTTAATGGGAACCGATGCTGCCATAACGGGTCTCCACACCTTGGTAGGCTCTGTCCTTTCGCTTCCAGAGAATGTTTACTGACGAATTTTTCAAGTTTTCTGGTGTAAGTTCGGCAGTTCATCTTTGCCATGTCTTGTGAATTTTTCACTCTTGTAGAGCCCAACGATTATAAAACGTCAAGCGAGTGCTAGTGTTGTCAAGCGCCAGGAAGTTTCAGCAATGGTACAAGCGCTCATCAGGCGCCGAAGCCTGCCCATTATTACATTGGCCCAAGCGAAGCAGACGTGCAAGACCAACGAATCCGTTTGTGGCATAGCAGGTCATGAGGATAATTCACGAGCGTTTGAGTGCATTAATACCCAGACTTCTCTTGATCACTGTACGTTTCCGGACCAATGGTGCTCAAAGTGAACTAATCAGCTGTCCTAGGTGGTGGTTGCGCCGTTCCTCACCCCTTCTATGAGCCTTACCGTGCGACTTCGAAAGGCATAGAGTGTGGCCGTCTTCCTCATGTCGTATCTGCCCAATGCAAACTGTCCACATGCATCATTTCACAATGCAAAGAGGGATACGAGCCAAGCATTGACAAAACCACATGTGTTTCTGTCGCTTTGCCTTAGAGCGTCCTTGAAGTTCCAAAATAGTGAATGACACTGTTCCGTAGACTTGGACTTTATTTTATGTATTTAACTTTTTCCTTTTAGAACCCACATTCCTTGAAAAAAATATGTGTAGAGATGTGACGCCAATTTAGCCAGGTTCTTTCGTTCATGAAGTGATATTTGGTCTTCTCAAATCCTTGTAAGACTCGCGAAAACGTTAACGAATCACATACGGTGTACGTAGTCGAGAGTAGACTCGACTGTGAGGATAGCTATAGTCTGGGACAGTGCAATGTCCGATCAAAGTCGATGTCCCAAGCTCCAAGAAGTGTGGCGCGACTTCGTCTGGACGGCTGATGCAGTCAAGATGGGGCACTGCGGTTCCGAAATTTGGCGCTTTAGGAAGATGTGTTGCCGTTTTGGGAAAAGGTGCGACGCGACTTGAAGCTCGTAAGAATCGAAACTCCGAAGGGGTTGGGGTATATAGACCTCGTCGCGACAAAATGCACTCTCTGGCTTCCTCTTTCTTCCCATCGCCATCGAGAGCAATGCGCCTCGGCCCCACGCTCTTTGCTTCCGCCCTTGTGGCTTGTTTCCTTCCGTTCGTTACTCTCGCGCAGAACGCCCATCAGCCTGGCTCCAAGTCGCTCGCCGCGAAGCGCGCTACTCACAAGAACTCTATTCCTGAGGTCATCGCCCAGCGCCAACACCACGTCCATCGCGATCTCATTGATCTCTGTCTCAATGTCGACGCGTCGGCGGTTGCCCCGATTCTTCAGCTCATCAACCCACTCGCAGCCAAGATTCGCCTTTGCCTGTGTGTCAAGGTATGGAAGTGACCGTGCAGCTTTAACAGTTCGCTCAAGCTTTATTCGCACTTGCAGGATCTTGATATCTTTCTGAACTCGGACATTGGGGTTCTCCTTGGCGGTCTCCTCGGCGGCGCGGACGGTCTTCTTGCTAAACTCAAGCTATTGGCAAGTCAACCATAGCCTCCGCTCATGCTGAACCTTGATTTTGCATGCGACAGATCAATACGTCACCTCACTCCGTGCAATGCAATCTTCCAACCCACTCCCACCGCCTGTGTGTCGCAGGAAACCCATGTGCTTATGAGTGCGACCCGCCCTATGTCAAAGAAGGCAATAAATGTGTTTGCAAGTATCCATTGACCGAATGTAACGGTGTTTGCGCATACCACCCTCAGGTAAGTCGATCTCTTCGAATGTATCACGCCACGTGTCCTTACGAACACCTAGGGTTGTAGTTCCGCTGCGCCACACAGACAACTCCGAGATACCGGTTCAATCACGTCGTATGCTGTTGCCATAACATTCTGCAAGCCGGATCAGATGCTGTGCGGTATACCTGGACGTGAGGGCACGAAAGATTTTGAATGCATTGACACGACAACGACACTCGATAGCTGTAGGTGAGACCTTGGAGCGTTGAATACCGCCTGATTTCCCATTGACAGGTGGAGGATGTGTCGTGGAGCATCCCTTTAGCGACGGTCCAGCTTCCACCAAGGGAGTTGATTGCGGTCACCTTCCTGGCGTCGTCACGTCAACCTGCTCGGACTCTCAATGCATAGTCACACAGTGTCGCTCAGGATGGCGCATCGACACAAAGCGTAATGAGTGTGTCAGGATCGCTGCCAGCATCGGACGATCGAGCATAGGTACCAGAATGATAAAAGCCAGCAAAAGAAGTAACTTGGAGGTTGAGACTGTCATTGCTTCCGAACTCGCCAATCAGCTCAAGGCATACGCTCTCCTCGTCCACAACCTTCGTAGCGCATCTCGGGCGGTCCAGACCACAGTCACAGCACCGGGATCAGCACCACCTAGCTTTGACGTGGCCTACTACGTGAACACCATTGTGAACGCCATGCAATACACTCTTCGATCACCTACGGTCGTAGCGCTCATGGCAAACATCGATTCTCTTGTTAACGTCAATGCTCTTGCACTAAACGCGGTCGAAGGTTGTGGATGCATCGGAAAGCTAGGACTTCACCCATTTTACAATGACTTGATTGTGGTAGTCAGCGCCGGTTTGAGCATACAAAGATGGTGTCACAACCACCCTGTTGGCATACCGGCGAACTCGACTGACCCGACACCCGTGCCTAACACCGCGGGTGCGCCAATCACGATCGGTTTGGACGACATCCTCAACGCGCTAGGGATAGCTTCACAGAACAGTCATGTTGACGTATTCGGCCTCGGACCTGGGTTAACGAGCACCATCAACTCCCTGCTTAACGGACTGAGGCTTGGTCCTGAGAGTGCAAGGCCGCGATCGCTGACGCAGTCGTCAACTTCTACGCTGAACCCCGATCTGCTAAGAATGACGAAAACTTTAGTGGATGCCGTTGTAGTCCTGAAAAATTGCGATCCAAATCTTCCTCAGCCTTCCAATCCTCCAACCCACCCACACACGCCAATCAAACCTCCTGCCGACTACAACCTTATCAACGCCATCCTTGAGGCAACCGGGAAATTACTGAGCTCGCACACAGTTTCCACCTTTGTCGGAAACGTCGACATCCTTGTTAATGTGAACCGCATCGTTGCAGACACCTTGGTATCGTGCGGCTGTGCTGAAAGCCTCGATTTAGCAGGATTACTCGAAAATCTAGCTGTAGTCATTAATGCAGCGCTAAGTATTCAGGACTGGTGTACTCACAACCCCGTCGGTATTCCCGGGTTGCCTTCGACGAGCGTCCCAACACATGGCCCTACTGCTACACCTACTCTTTCCTTTCCCTCGCACCCTTCGACAACTTCTACTCCCTTGCCGCCCAACACAGATGATACGACTGTCATCGTGGACCTTGAACTCACTACTCTTCTAGACATTTTAGGATTGGGATTGACTCCAGGTGGCAATCTACCCGGCTTGGGTAATCTTCTTGGTGGTATTATCGCACCCGTCAGTAACCCGTTGCACGGGAATCCCACTGGTGGGTTACCCATGAACACAGTAAACGTGGTCGACTTGGCGCTCTTGTCGCAAGTTCAAGCTTTAGTAAACCTCACTCTTGTCATTCAGGACGGATCTGCAGTTCTACCATCTGTTTCATATAACAGCACCGGCGCTCTCCATCCCGGCTCAAAGCCTATTGACAGGAACCTCGTCACTGGCATTATTCGAGCCACGCTCGATCTCCTCAACTCTGGCACCGTGGGCGAATTGCTTGATAACTTGCAGGTGATGGTTAGGGTGAATACCTTGGTACAAAGCTCACTTACAAGGTGCGGATGCGTAGATCAGCTTGGTTTGGGAGGACTGGTGAAGAATATCGACGTCCTGCTGGCGACTGCGCTGAATCTGCAGAACTGGTGCGCCAATCACCCAGTGGTAATCCCATCAAAGCCGCACACATCTTCATTCCCGACACCAACGACGATCTCTGGACACACCCCTACCCCCACCTCAGGACTCGCTGTACCAATTGCGAATCCGAATTCCAGCCTATTGAACCTAGTGATCGACCTTGGTCTCCATGACCTCGTATCGGCTCTCAATGTCGATCTGACAACTGATGTCGATGCTACGGTGAATTTGAGAGATCTGTTAAACATACTTGTTGGAGTAGCTGTCCAGATTCGGAACCACTCGACATCCCTCCCTCCTGCTTCTACGACCATCACGACCCTTCCCGCAGTAACTGCACCAGCGACTGCTGGTCCGTTGACGTCCCCTGTGCCTTTGACGCAAGATACCATGATCCATATCGTCCAATCGGTCGCAATCCTCCTCAATTCGACAACGACAGCCAAACTCCTCACGAACGTCAATGCGTTGCTCGATGTGAGCAGCCTTCTCAGCGAGTCGATGAATCACTGCCGGTGTGTCGACTCGTTGGGGCTTCATGCACTGGAGGAAGATTTGAAAGCCCTCTCGCGCGCTCTTCTCACGCTCCAAGCTTGGTGCCAGCACCGTTCGAAGAGCAACAGCCAAAGCGAATCTGGATCTGGGCGGGACATCATTAGGATTGATACTCACGACCTTTTAGCTGCGCTTGGGTTAGATGAGACACTCCAGGTGAAAGGCGACGTCCCCGGCCTTGGACTAAGCGGTCTTGTCAATCCATTGTTGCATGGAATCGGATTGAGAGGCGCTCGACGATGGGTGATGTACTAAGGACTCCAACGGATGATTTGTGTTTTTCTTTTTCTGTCTACGTCAGAATTCTCTTCTCTCGCTTAAAACTGTCTTCTTCTTTATTCTTACATTGTATCGTTTGTATCGTGATGTATCGTCTCCCTTCTGTTAGTGATACGTGTAGCTTCGATAGTTATTTCCATACGCGCCCTGAGCCGAAATAGTAATACTTCCCGACAGAGCTGAGCGCTGAGCGCTGATGCATGATACATCAAGCCTTGTCAAAGTTTCTGCGTTAGAGTTCTCCAGCTGCTTTCTTTCTCGAGGATGAAAGGGGACTACACTGCACATGCATGTTTGGAATCTTCAAGCGAATTGGATGAGGAGAAACTCCATTTCTAACTCCGCTCAAACATGCAGCTCGAATACTTTGGATTGTCGATCCTGAATATATCCAACGAAGCTCAACGTTCGTAAAATGTGGTGAAGAGAGTAAGTCCATGCGTTTCTCAATATACTTTTCACTTAGAGAACTCACTGAATCGTAATTGAACCCACTTGAACAAAAGAAAGTTTACTCTGGGGTACAAGAGTCATGGCTTCCACTTTGGACCGAAACCGGACCTGACATCTGACGCGTTTTCGAGGTGCTGAACTTTGAGCACTCTAGATATGCTCTAGTTATAAGTGACTACCGACCATTATGTACAGGTTTTGCCTTCGACAAACTATCCTCCAGGCGAATGTAGCAATGATAAATATTCTCTATCCGATCGTCAATCCGCATAATGTAAGATGACCGGCTTGTTGTTGTCCGTAAGTATGTAACGCGAAACTCGAACAGAAACCGTGCCGAGTTACGTAGTTGCGAAGCAAAAGCTTTCGTTAACGGTCCTATCAGTGGTTCTTTCAGCGATGTACAATTTTTGCGATGGCGAAATCCCGACCGGGGATTCCACTCCTCCGGCAAGGATGCCTATTCTCATCATGGAAAGGAGCTATTAAAATTGAGTTTCAACGGAAAGTTTAGCAGAGGAGGCTGATCACTGTGCTGACATTATGTGCGGCATTAGAATGTGCGTATACCCCACCAAAAAAGGCCGGTGTCATATCTTTACCGGAGTTCTTCACGAGCAACTCTTTTCCACCAGGATGTCCTTCGACAAAAGAAGAGACATCGTGAATGAAGCCAGAAACAAGAATCAATGTGTTCTTCTTGGACTCTTCTTGGACTGGCAGTAGGTAAACTGAGACTGTCTTGGACACACACCAGATGACTTACATATCTCCCATGTCACAATAGGAAGGTCTTCAGACGATGTAGGCCAAATCAGTGATTCTTGGACCTTCTGGAGTTCTTTCAATTTCATAGAAAGGGCGCCTTTAGTGATTTCATTGGAAGGGAATGTCCTCAAATGGCTCGCCAAGCCAAACACGGCGCAAGTTGCGATGAACCATTTGGTAGGGTCATATTGGTACCAAAGAAACGCGTTCCGATAATCCATCGGAAATTGGTGATGGAAGTTGTGATAACCCTCACCCAGAGTGAGGATCGCGGACAGAAGGTGGTCCCGCGGGCTCAAGACGTCGTCGTAGGAAGCAGAACCGAGGTGATGTGCAATCGAATTGATGCAAAACACACACTATGGAATTGTTCGGTCGAGTGGGTCATGATCGAAAGGTTTGAAGAGCACATACGTGATGAACAATGGTCAAACGCAGTGCTCCAGAGAAACAAAACCCACCTAACCAGTCATTCCAGAACAAGCCTGGAACCAGGGTCGGCAGAATGTAACCGAAAAAAAAGGCATTTGTAAGATACCAGCGATGCTGCCACTGTATAAGCTTGTCTTTGCGAAGGTCGGAAATATCAGCCTGCCCTGAGCGAAGATCTGATTTGAAAATCGTCCAGCCAATGTGCGTCCAGAATAAGCCACGTTTCGCGTTGTAGGGATCAAGATCAGTGTCCGTGTGACGGTGATGAGAACGATGAGATCGAGCCCACCAGAAGCAGGACCCTTGTACTGCACTAGAGCCTCCACAGAGTAAGAATATTTGAAGGAGAGAAGAGGCATGGTACGAGCGGTGGGACCATAGACGATGGTAACCTGTGAAAGATAGTGAGCCAGGTGCCTTTGTTGAGTTAGAAGACACACATCATACCAGCAGTGATACCTGGAACCTATTCAGATTTCCTATGAAAGTCTATTTGAAAGGACTTTACTCACCTAGCATCGAGAAGAGATAATATGCAAATGCGAACATGACTGTTGCATGGTTACGAGGTGAACACCATAAACCATATGTTGCAATTGTTGGAGTGATTGTTAAGATTGCAAGGTTGAACCATCGTACGCCGCGTATAGCAGGTATACCATGATGGGGATCGGCTGGCATTGATTCCAGGCGAAAGGGAAATAAGCCACACTAAAAGGGACAACTAAATAGCTTTGAATTAAAGGTCTCAGAAACCCGTCCTGAGATCACCGCCTGGATAGACGTGTCTTGAAGAAGGGCGAAGGCGGAAGGCAAAAACTTTGACTTGTGATGTGATGTTCCATTGAGAATCCCACGGAGACGAGATATAAGTAATTTGAGCGAGCGAACCGAGGTTTGTTAAGAACAGATTGTTCCGGGATCATGATAAGCCGTGATCAGTCATTTGGTGACTGAATATAGTAGACCATGTCCTCGTCTATAGGGTGGCAAAGCACGAGTATGAGCTTGCATACTACCGATCGGCCGGTAAAATCCGACCCTTCATCCACAACCCTTGTGACATGAGAAACAAAACGTATAAAATATGGCATGCCGTCGATTGTAGTAACCCAAGTACATGCAGCCAAGCGTTGATACAAAGATCAACCGACAGTATGCCTTTGGATATTTTCATTCACGTATGATTTTTGCCTTGTAGACTCACAGGTTGAGGGAGGGCCCTCCCATCGCATTGAGAAATAAGGAGATATTTTGCAGATCCGAAGAAACTTGGATGTATTTTCTAGAATTCCTGGTTCTCCCAACTTGGTACGTTGATGATATTCATGATCTACGCATGACAGTCACTTCTGGAAGGTTGAAGATAATAGACCTAAGGGGAGAATAGAGGTCTTCTCGGGATCTTTGCACATACGTGAAAAATCCCATGGTAAAGGACACGAACAATGTGTGAGACCGACCGCGTCATTTGCTAGAATTGGTAATCGAGAAACACGAGGCGAAAGGTTTGGGTGAGTTTTGTGCTATCTCGGTTACGTAAAATAAGAAGACATCGAAAAGGGTAAAAAAAAGTAGGATGTGGCCGAAGTAAAGGCGGATTGCAGAGGGAAGGAACCTTTTTGAATGCGCTTCTGTGCAACATAAGTTTCCTGACTCCCCCACTTACATCAAAACCTGAAAACCTTGAAGGCAGTTGAGGCGCTCGGCACGTCCAAGGTCCACCAGATATTACAATAAATCCCAAGTTGTAATTTATTAATTTGAGGTTGCTGTGGGAAGGAGGTTTAGGTCCCTTTTTATAGGGCTCATGGAAAACGCGCTAACGTCACGTACCAAAATGTGATTTCTACATGACACTTTGCCAAAATCTTCATGACACTTCGCGCAGGGTGAAATTGAGGAATCGGAGCCCGACTTGTTCCCAAATAGGCCCTTAGGTTATAGATCACCCATAACATGTTGAAAAGTGTGTCAGGGTTGAGGAGGTGAACCTTTTTGGACATATTTCCTTAATGGCATCATGAATTCAACTTTATTGAGAATTGGTCTGCACAGAAACCTTGAATATTACTTTATCTAGCAATCTATGCAAACTGCCTAAGGAATGTGCTCTGCATAACTTGGCAGACCTTGGAAAACATGCCATCACAAATACCACGTCTTAGGGTTTATGGATGCCCATCATAAGGGCTTGAATGGTATTCAGGCAGCTCAGGCTGAAGAAAAGTAATCATGGTCATAGAGTACTTCCAGAGTCTCTGATAAAGGACCTTGAGAAAAAGAAAATAATATAACCTTTGAATCATGTAGATATCGTAACATCTGTCTACATAGCTACTGATTAATGACATGTAAGTTATTCTGGTTTAACTCTGCTTATTTTCAGCTTTGATTGTTCCTTCCCATTATCTCACACTGCACTCGCAGGTACATATTACTTTGATTCACTTATATCATCTCACACTGCACTCACAGTGCTTGCTTATTGATCTCATTGCATCACACATTTCATCTGTGGATTTATTCACTCCTGCAACTTTAATCAGCACCTCCCAGTGCATGACTGTCAGGTTCCGCTGACCACGGGGGCTCAGACCACTGGGCAAATCCTTACTTGGCGCGCGCAAAGTCTACACGCACAATCGAAGAGCGGGCGTGGCGGTACGGACCCGGACTGAGGGGGCGAGGGTGACAGTAGAGGGGTCGGGGATGGTCCAGGAGACTGCGGGGGAAACTCCGGGGTCCGGGGACGAGCTCCGGGGCTGGGTGTAAGTCCCAGGTGCGAGTATGTGGAGAGTCGGGGCTCAGGCACGGGGCTCACTAAGTCCTGGGGCTGGAGAAAGGCGGGGAAAAGCAAAAGAGTCGAGACTTGAGGAGAGAGTAGATGAGAGGCGAGACAACGAAGAAAGAAGGAAAAGAAGGAGAGAAACTTAGAGAGGAAGAGGCGGAGAAGAACTTAGAAGGAGAGAGGGAGACCGGAGATGGAAAGCAGATAGATTCAGATGAGATGAGACGAGAGATAAGATATAGAGAACGAGTTGAGTCGAGTACGAGATAGAAAAGAGTAGAGAGGTAATCAATGGAAATAGGCTGGGAACAATAACTGGATGAACTAGAAACTGGGAAGGGCAATCTCAACACTAGCGTACCAGAGGCTACACTACGGTTTATATACAAAGGGCGCGGGCGTACTCCGGGGCTCAGGCCTGGGCTCCGTGGCGAGTCGTGGGCAGGGGTCCTTGCTGGAGCCCGGGGTTTGTGCAAGGCGTACCGGGGCTCTTGCTGAAGCCCGGGGACCGTGCAAGGTCATGCGGTGGATGTCGGTGGCGTAAAGGAACTCACAAAGGAAAGGCCTTGCTTTGGGAGCACAAGAGGTATGGACGGTGCGGGGAGGCGAGAATCGACCGAAGAGGAGGCGTAGGGCGTGGGGTCCGGGCCGGATGATGCATTGATGCGCAAGTCGCGGTGGTTGCCCGATTGGGAAAGGGGACGTCAGTGATGGGTCGGGGTCGCCAGGTCGACAGCCAGGGATTGCTGGGGCAGGCGCTGACGGTGGCGTGGGCGCCCAGGGATTGCCAGGGCGGGCGTTGACGGTGGCGTGGGCGCCCGGGGATTGCTGGGGTTGGCGCCGAGGTGGCGTATACTGGCAGTGATGGCCGTTGATGGCCGTCGGTGTGCTGCTGGTTCCTGGGGAGGGCCGGTCGGGCCCGGGGTTTATGGAGTTGTCCTGGGGAGGTTGAGGGTACCGGGGCCGGGGCTGGGTACCGGCGGTGGCGGGCGGTGTACCGGCGGTCGTGACAATGACAGCCCATACACCATCTTAGAAATCCTAGTGGATGATTTATTTGCACATATGCCAGCTCAGTTCCTTCAACTATGCCTGCCACCAACATACCAATCTTGACCAGAGAAATCAGCACACTCTAGGACTCTCAGAACTAGTGTTCATTGCATATGAAACAGCTTCCATCATGCTTTTGATCTATAGCAGCCCTCCTGCCTACTCACAGCAAACCTCTGCATAGCAGATGAGCATGTTTATGCTGCTGATTCTCAGTCCAGGCATTAATGGTGCATTAATATTAATTCCTCCCCTTTTTCTGTGTTTATGCTTCTTCAGTATCAACAGCCATTATTATGCAGAACTTCAAGGCAGCAGATTTGCATAAGCTGGATCTGACAGAGAAACAGTGTACACTTTCAATGGCTCCATAAACTAGTTCAAGGTGAGCTACCATGTCATGCATGAATACAAGATGCCCTTCTTAATTCTCATGCGCCTAACAAGATACTTATATTTCGTGTCAATGACAGCATAGCTACATTTGTGAGGGAACCTAGTCTGATGACATGCACACATCATATCACACCTAACCAACTGCTCAGTTGATCTTATCTTCTTCTGTCTTCTAGTAGTCAGCCTTGATGAGTCATATACATAAACCTTCAGTATTGATTATTGTTAGTCATACTCCTTTATATACTGGGGCCCAATTAGTTAAACAGTATCAATAATAGCACAACCACCAATATAGTATGTATAAGCAATCTGTAGGATAAGATATTTTCAGGTCAAACAATAGCATTGTTCTCCTGGCCTACTCATTGTATCAACCATAAGCTTCTCTAGTAATAACATCTGACCCTCTGCTAGCTTTACTTGTCCCTTGATTGACTCTTGCTTACTTCTGTACTTATTTAACTCTTGCTTGTTGCTTACATTGTTGGCTCTGCAGAAGGAGTTTCACAGATATTGAGTCTTGTCCTTACAATATCTGCATTCTAAGACTATCTGGCATATCTACTAAAGCTTATAGCAGAGTATAAGTACAAGTAGATTATTATATGTGCATAAAACTCAGCACATTTCAATTAGTGAAGAGTAGAGATGGCTGCAAGAGATTACTCTGAATAGAATAAACATAGCTATAAGAGGAAAAGATTGTAAAGAAAAAGAACAGATAAAGAGATGGAATAAATAAATGAAGAAAAAGAAAAGTTCTCTAACATCACTCTCTTTCTAGCATGCAGTGTCTTGATGTTGATGACACCTAAAAATTGTCTAGTGTGATTTGAGTAAGCTGCAACCTAGTACCTTAGTGTGTGAGGGATAACCTAGTCATGCAAATTGTGTAAGAGTTCAAGCAGGTTTTAAGATATACATAATATGGGTAAAGTTAGTAGAAAAATATAATGAAAAGTGCTCAGCAACATTAAGCTAAAATGCCTGCTTTAAATATGAGCCATGCACTAAGATATAAGAATTCTGAAAAGACTTGGCAATGTAAAACAATAGTATACTATATAGTACTGTAGCAACAAGTATTATAAATGAAATGTATAAGACTTGTAACTTGGAGAAGCAGAGCAAGCCAAGTCAAAATCTAAAATGTAGTGTATATTTGATAATGGCTAAGACAAAATATGTATAGTATTTATAGACAAAGTGATAGTAACAAAACTTTACTAACAAGAAAAAAATAGAATATAAAAGTTGCTAACACATGGTATTTACCAATTAGCATAGTGAAAGGCTATTGGTCTAACAGCCTCACTGAGACCCTAATAGACAAGGTGAAATCATCTTCATTACTTGTAAGTTAGGACAAGTCAAATAACATAATTCTAAGTCTCACCTTTGTTACTTGTAGGTTAGGACAAGTAGCAAAGGTGCAATCAGAATTCTTTGAGATGGTGGTCATGTGGTATGCCACAGCGGTAAATGCCACAGTGAGAAGTGGAGCTGTGGAGAAAAGTAAATTTATGTTGTAAGCTGTCTCACAAGCTTACACATAGCAGGTGACATTCTCTATAATTGTAGGTCATATGTTTTATTCTATGATTTATTCTGTGGTTGGTATATTAATTTTATAGCTTGTGCTATAAAACAAACTGCTCCCAAAAAAGTTGTTAAATATAATGCCAGTGCACTGAGTTGTCACGATCCGCCACCACCGCCGGCACACCGCAAACCACCACCAGTAACCAGCCCTGGCCTGGTACCCTCAACCTCACTGGGCCAGCTCCACGAACCCTGGACCCGGACCGGCCTTCCCCAGCAGCTCAACAGCCATCAACAGCCATCACTGCCCGTGTACACCACATCAGCACCGACCCCGGCAAACCCTGGATGCCCACACCACCGTCAGTGCCTGCCCTGTCACAACCCACTCCCGGAACTTGCCCACCACCCCGGGACAAGACCACCGACACCCCGCACCCCCCGGGACAACGCCAACCACCCCC